>RJWH01007226.1:0-42952 GCA_004363575.1 Solenodon paradoxus | reverse complement strand
AGGTTTGTTCATAGGCTAGTCCAAATGACCGTCACAATACCAGTAACATCATGGAGGTCAGTAGCGTTCACAATGACACACTGCTTTTGTAAAAGAGGTATACTTTCCTAGGTAATACTCATTTTATAAAAGGCATTCTTTTATGTGGGTTTCCCCAAAATGCAGCCTGGCAATCTGGAAGTCCAAGCAGTAAAGTTGCCTCTTTAGAAACTCCCTTTATATCTGCCATGTGCAGATTCCCCAGGGATAACATTTACAAAGTTGTGACACAGAATCACTGCACCGGCCTTTCAAGTTTGATGCAGCCAGTTTAATGTTCGACATCACTATTCATAGAAAGACTTTTTGATCTGAGAAGATATGATACTCAGCCATCCCACAGCTGGACTGTAAGACTCTACAGAAGAGCATGGATTAACTTGAAAGTGCAGGGAAGGGGATGGCCCCGTTCCCGTAGTGACTGAGAGTTCACAAGAAACTCCCTATTTGTTTCAGCACATTGTAAATCTGTGTCCCCAGTACCAAACTCTGTGTCTGGCATAGACAACGTACTTAAGAAATCAATGTTGAATAAATGAAGAGCTGCTTTCTTTGATGCTTTTGTACTTTATAGCTCTTTGAGAGTCCTTATTATAAGCATAATAAAGTCGGCCATTTGTTGGTATGTGTATATGCTAAGCATTTGGAAATATGATCTTATTTCCACCATATAACAATAACCAGAGGCAGATATTACTACTTCTGTCTCACATGCAAGGAAAATGAGGCTTAGGAAATGAAGAAATGTGCCCAAGTTCACACCCACGTTCACACCATGCCTTAAGCTAGGACGGCAACCTCTGTTTACAAAGTCGCTCAAACTTGGTGAGCCTCAGGCAGGTATCGAGAGAGCAAAAAGCATACAACAGAGGTAATATTAATAAAAATAATAGCTCATATTGATCAAATAGACTTTTTAATTGACATCTATACTCCATTTCATTTCATTATCGTTAGAACCCTGAGGTAAGCTCTATTTATCCCCTTACACAAATGAGTAAAAGGAGACAAACATAACTCTTTAAGAGACTGGTCAAAGTTCACCTAGTTAGAAAGTAGTGGAGAAAGGTAACAGACATGGAACTGTACCTATTCCTTCAAGTTACTGTTCTAAAAACAAACAACTCCTGCCACCTTATATTTACCTAATTTACCTCTACTTAGTACAAATGGAACAATATAAAAAAAAGACAAACAATTCGGGTTCATTGACTATGGAGTTAATGGAGCATTTATCACCTATCTGACGATGTGATGATCGTGGTTCATGGTCCCTGCCTGCAATTCCCTTGGATGGCTCTAAGATCCTCTCATCATTCACCACCTCAGTGATGCTGGAAGGCAGCTGACACCATTTGAATCATGTCAGTCAGAAAAGGCAGTGCCCCTGTCTTGTTAAACCCATCTTAAACAACTTCTCAGCTGGTCTGTCAGCACTGTCAGTAACCTGGGCCCCTGGGGGAGAGCAGAAAAGTCTATTAGGCATATTTCTTTAAAGGTGCTGGCAGGGATGTGGAGTCGCCTTGTTTCAGTGCTAAACTTCTAAGGAAGCTGGCTTCTTTTTCACATTGTTCACACCTGCCATGGGCACCTTTGCATGCTCAGCGATTGGCCCTCCCCCATTAGTCACTCCTGGAAACTGCCCTCGCCCCTTTTGCTTCTTAACATTTCATATGATAGCATCAAACGGGTTTAACTGTCTGACAAGTCACCTAGTAGACTGAGGAATTTTGCTGGTCTGACTTGAATGAGTCAGCTCTGTGTCAGACATGCAACATGTTAGAGAAGGCCTGAAGTGTCTAAAACGGCGTGGGATATACAAGATTAGGCTAACACTTCCTAGCACCATCTCATGATTCAGGCATCAGCTCAGTGTTTTCTTTCTCCTCCTTGTGGGTGAGTCTCATGCTGGACCCAAGTCTAACAGTGATGGTCCCACAATATAGAAAGAATTAGAGGCACAATTCAGGGGAAAAGGAGGAGAATGGATTAAGTTCCCCATGCTAAGAGCCACGCCAAGCACTTAAAGATTTCCGTCTTTTAATCTGCACGTGTCTCCATGAGTAAGAGTACCATTATCTTCATTTTATAGATGTGTGGGTGTTGGAAGGAAGTTGTTAAATATTATAGCTGGGTCTCAAACCCAGATCTGTCTGATTCTGAAAGAAAAATTCTTGGGTATTTTTAACTTCATGCTTTCCTTATTAGGGACAAAAATCTGGAACTCCTCAGAGTTCCTGGGTCTCCTCTGAGGTGAGCTACTCTTTAGGACCTTCAAATGGTGTTCTTGAAAAATACATGAAACTTGGATGAGTGGTCACTGACAGTGCTTGTAGTTTTGCAGCAAGTGTTTTCATGGTAGGCGGTTTTGCTGAATGACTAACTGGTTGTAAGGCAAGTCTGCTAAAAAAGAGAAAAGAATGCACTGGGTGACAGTTTGGTTTCATTTCTCCACTGACCAATCAGTCATTCATGGTAGACTTTATTTAAACTTGTCAGTTTAGTTTCATTTATCCTTTGATGAAGTAACCAACTCTTTGAAAACTGAGGTGCTATTTCTTAGTATAGTAGTGTGTTATCTGGCTTTACACTCTGATTTCATACTTCCAGTAAATTTGATCACTGAATTTTTTTTTTAATGGACAATCTATGAGCCATCAAGGACTTAAAAGATAAGCACTTAGGTACAATTCACAAAAAAAAATTACTTATTTGGGTAGTATTGCCCTGAATTTACACATTATAAATACATTAGAATATTTTGTATCTTGTAATTAATTTTTCATGTTTTCAGATATTTGTTTCAATGCTAATTTTTCCTTTTTGTTCTTTTCTCTTTTTGTCAAAATTGCCTTAAAGTCACTTAATTATGGGTAAATGCATGCCCCAAATCTACCAGACATGGGTTGTGACATACAAGCTACCATATCAGACAGATAATATAATTAATTGTCTTCAATGCAAGTTTCCCCCCTTAATTTCTCTCTCTCTTGCTCCTCATTATTCCTGATTACGTGGAGGAGAAAGTCATGAGGGTTTAAAGCGTCTTCTAGTCATGCCCTTGTATACTAGTTGTTAAGACAATTGCCTCTGAAGGGCACATACCCCAAGATTTGAGTCCTGGGCCCACATCCAACACATGGTAACAAGGAAAAAAGTAATCTAAGAAACTCTTGCAGCATGCCCTGGTGACCCAGGACTTTAGTTCACCAGGCGTAGTCCATTTATACCCCAAGGCCCCAGGTTCAAGACCCTGGGGCTGGGGAAGCAAACAAGATGAACAATTAAATAAAATAAATTAAGTGTTTCGTCCTTCTTTTTTTCCTGTCTGCCTGCCTACTCACCTTTATTCCTGCCTTACCTTTTCCTTAAAAAAAAAAAAAAAAAAAGTTTTTGTGACTTTTAATCATCGATATTTACACCATGGTTTTTCTGTTGCAGGGGTTCAAAGAATTTAATTTTCTTCCCTCCAACCTCTTGTGACATCTCATTTGTCACCATTGTTTTATAGATAAAGGCACAGAAATGTGAAACAACTAGCCCAAATCTGTCTTCTTTCAATTCATTCCCAGACCTACCCGAAGAGTGTAATTGTAGGGCTACAGATGTGATACCAGGGCAGCAAGCATCACCAGCTTGAAGAACAGTTCTTTAAGGCTTTGAAATGGACTAGGAGGATGTGACTGTCTTATTTGGGACCCTTGTTCCTAAGTGTTCCTGAGAAGTGTGGGAGGACTCCCAAAGTTGCCTTTGAAATCAGTCCACATTGTGGATGAATTGGCACCTGGGGAATTGAAATTTACTCACAAGTCAACTGGATTAGCATTAAAGTAATTGGCCTTGTGTAAACTCAATTTTAGGTAAACACATGAACTAAATTTGGAGCAGGGGGTTGAGGTGGAGATTTCCTATGCTCTGAGCTCCTGCTGATCTCAGTAGATAACAAAACTATTATCCTTGCAGAAATGGAAGCATCCTCAAATCCTATTGGATGGCAGCACTGACAAAAATGTTTACTGGGCAACCTTGAATAAAGAACTTAATCTTAGTGACATTGTTTCATCATTTCAAGTGTGGGTAATGCCTGGTTTGCCCATTTCACAAGGAAGGCTCTTTTATAGCTTAAAGGAGGTCATGGATGTGGAAGCACTATATAAAAACAGTGTACAAAATCATTAATGTAGAAAATGGGCCTCAGGACCTGAGTCAAAAAGGTGAGAATGAAGTCCAAACTCTGCCACTGCTTAGAGTATGTAATGAACTTAGGGAAGTCACCTTTCCTCTCTGAACTTCATTTTCATTTTAAATTCCAGCTACAATGGCCTCTTTGGAATAGGAGAACTAGAGAACAGGCAAGTGTTCAAGGCTGTACCTTGGTGCTGATCCACAAGATGTGGGAGACTGGATTACATCTGTTCTGATATAACTCAGAACAATCCTTGGTTCTCAGCTCCTCAAACTGGTGTCCATAAGATGTGTCCAAGAGGGTAGATTAAAGATGAAGATTTTCAGGAACCACCCACAGAGATCTGACTCTAGTCTAGGGTGAAATCCATGAGTGTCTATTTTCAACTAGCTGCACGTGGGTTGCCCACCACACTTTGAGAAATATTGGGCTCGGGCTGGAGAAGGATGCCATCTCCTGAACAGAGTATAAGGGAAGAGGATGACTCTCAGGTTTAAAAGGGATTGATAGGAGAACGATCTGTGGGACTTCTTTTACATTCCTCTCCCCTGGCCACAGTACTAAAGATTCTGATTCAGCATATCAGGAGTGCATCCTAGATCCCCGAGGTCCTGTGAAAAATTAATTTCCCCCATTCTTCTGATGGTATGGATACAGTGGGATAAAGATGGCATCCTAAATGCCACTTTAAACAATTCCTCCAAGGTATGTTATGACTCTGTAAAGGTAACCCATATAACAGAGGCTTATTGAAACTAGTTACTAAAAAATTTCCTCCTGTCCTGCTCTACACATAAACACCAGGATACGAGATGTCCCCTGGAGACCTCTTCTCCATAATTCTTTCCTTCAAGACTGACATTAGTGACCAATTTCGAATTCACTTTTTTTGTTGTAAAATGTTGCATTGGCAGGGGGCTCAGGGTGTAGACTAGAGATTCAGTCAAAGTGAAGTGGCCAGGGTTTGAGAGCCCTAGAGTCATTTCCATTGTCGGCTTCTGTGCATGTCACTTACCTCTTTACCCTAGAAGTGGGTATGGAAAACATTTGGTCACCTGAAACCGAATTTTGAGATTTTGCTAGACTACAGTGATCTCATGTTTTAAAACCTCGAACTTAGAACTACAAAGTGATTTGAAAAAACCAACCAGATGGCAAAAATGTGATGTCCAAATCAAACTCAAAATTTATATAACCATGTAATATAATTAAACATGTCATTTATTTGCCATTAAAATGATTATGATTTAGCACATGGCCAATCTTTGACCGCTGATGTTGACTATTTATGGCTGGCTCGCTCTCAGAACACAGAGGCTGCTCCAGAAACATGGGCTTTCTCTGCCCAGCCTCCACTTGATGAATGATTATTTTACTTGGTAATATAGTGAGTGAGACCAAATTTAAAATACCTCTGAGGTGAGGCTCAGTACAATGATATTTATAAATATGGGTTACTGTAATCAGCTCTAAGTGGAGAGCTTAAAATAGAAATTTAAAAAGTGAATTGATGAACAAAAAAATCTGTATGAACCAAGAAAAACAGTTTGTTGGCACTTTTAAACATGTCCTGAGTATTTATTTACAAAGCCAGACTTGAAAGAAAAGAAAGGCTGCTAGTTGTTATCGAAAGTTGGGAAAGAACAAAAGTGAAATGTAAGAAGCACTGTACAAAGATCATCTCAGTGATAAAAACTGAAAAAAGAATCAGTGATGATTGTGAAGATCTTCTGGGACCCACAAAGTTTTCTAATTCCTAAACTAGCTATCACAGCTCACAATAATTCTCACATTTGCATAGCACCTGAGAGAGGACTGTGTGGTTGAGAAAGCCTAGAACTTGCAGTCAGAAATTTAAGTGCTACTACTGGCTCTGCTACTTACTGACAATGTGTGTGCCAGCAGATTATATAACCTCTCAGTGCCTCATTTTCCTCATCTGTAAAATGGGGACCAAGAAATACTTGTAAAGGTTATTCCAAAAACTAAGTGAAATAATTTACATAAAACACTTAATGCAATGCCAAATATATAACAGGCAAGTAATAAATGGCACCTGTGACTATTATTATTGTCATATGATTAGATTTATTAGTTTTGGCATCTTGAGCAAGTTATGTTATTCCTCTGAGCCTCAGTTTTTGTTTTTGTTTTGCTTTTAAAAGAGGAAGGAAGTAGGCAGGAATGAAGGAAAGTAGGCAGGCAGGCAGGCAGGCAGGAAAAGAAAGAAGGATTTTTAAAAATATATTTAGTTGTTCATTTTGGTTGTTTCCCCTGGCCCCGGGTTGTGAACCTGAATTCTTCAGCTTTATGTGACTACACCTGAGCCCCCAGGGCACATAAAGTCTCAGCTTCTTCCTCTACGATATGATATATATATATATATATATATACATATATGGTAAAGGCAGGAATGAAGGCAAGCAGGTGGGCAGGCAAGAAGAGAGGAAGAAGAAGCACTTTACTTTCCTGTTTTATTCATTCCCTCTGGACCTGGGATGTGAACATGGGGCCTTAGGATGTTAGTGAACTGTGCTCCCTCAGAGATGGTGGACTTAATACTGCTCCATCAGAGTGCACCAGATAAATAATTCTAAGGATCCTGTAAGGAATACTTTAAGGATTATATGAGATGACATCAATAAGTAACCTAGATTAAGGTTTCCCAGTTTCGGTATTACTGACATTTTGGGTTGCATATGTCCTTCTTATAGGGCGATGTCCTGTGCATTGTAGGATGTTAAGCAGCATCCTACTGTGGTTACATCCTATGCTGTGGATAGACACAAATAGTGCCACTCCAGTTGTGACAACCAAAAATGTCTCTAGACATTATCATATGTCCCCTGGAGGTTAAAGCCCCCCTGGCTGAGAACCACTGACCTGGTCTAGTGCCTGGCACATAGAAGATGCTCAATAAATGTTAATTACTCCCTTTTAGATAAGACCTCATTTTTTAGGGGGAGGTGTGACCTTTCTAATTTGAAATCTCTATTAATTTAAATAATGACAAATCTGAAGTTCATGTTTACTGAAATGAGAAAAAAATACAGTAGTGCCAAATAACCCAGAGTATACTTGATTCACTTAAGGAAAACTTACTTTTTATAATCAATCATATGAAAGTCATTGGCATACAATTACTATACTAAATACAAATACATTTGCCAAAGCCTCAAAAAACACATCTATGGTGCACCCTGTGGCTCAGGTGACTAAGACAGCTAAGGTGCAAGCCACGTAAAGCCGAAGGAACTGGGTTTGTGACCTAGGACTGGGAGAGGGGGGATAGACAAACAAAAACACGCTACCAACCATTTTCAAGCAAATTTAAATTGATGACTGCATTTATAAGCATTGAGATGGGAAATACATATACACATACATACACACTTACATACATACATATATATATATATATACATATACATATATAATTTTATTTACCCCTGGCCCCAGGCCTTGAACTTGGATCCATGGGCTTTACATAGTTACCTGAACCACAGGGTTGTGCCTGGGAGTGTGTGTGTGTGTATAAAACACAATTTCTGACTTTGTCCTCTAATTCAGATTAATCTCCCCTTTTAATAAGCAGGTTAATGAGGTTTTATCACTCATATTTACAAAGTGGAGAATATTTTGTAACTGTTGCACTGAGGTTTTCTAAGTTCTTCCTAACTTTTTAAGCAAGGAATTCTTGCAAAGCTAACCTAACATCTTCCTGCTGCTTTTTCAGTCTGTTTTCCATTGTTCAAGCCTCAGTGGAAAACGAAACCAGCTGTTACTCAGCAGAGTTTCACTCTTACATACCTGGAGATTCTAAGTAACATAAGGCCTGGCCTGGGACCGCTGTTTCTGGATCAGGGGTTCCCAAAGCAGGTGAGTTTGCACCAGGGAACATCTGGCAATGTCTGGAGATATTTCTGCCTATTATTGCAACAGGCGACAGAGGGACTACTGGCACTTAGTGAACAGAGGTCAGAGATGCTACTAAACATCCTACAGTGCATAGAACAATCACCCACAACGAAGAATTATCCAGGCCCAAATGTTAGTGGTGTCGAGGTTAAAAATTATTATTTTAGAACGTGGTTCTGAGGTGATTTTAGCAGATGCATAGTGAATAAACTTAAAAACAAACAAAAGCCAATTAACCAATTAAATCCGAGCTTTGAGATACATGCTGCCTTCCTCAGGAAGTCTTGGTCATTTGACATTTGGAAGTCCATCCCTGGACACCACAGACCTTTGTGCACGTCCCCATCGTAACACTTAATGGACTCAGCACCAGGCCGGCTTGTGGTGTACGCATAATAGCGGACAGATGCCTAGATGAACAGCTATGGGGTCCACCACAGGCTCCTAAACAACTCAGGCTTGCAGCCTTCCCTTGACTTCCCTCTTGGACGCATCCACTGAGAGCTCGGAGGGCCTCCGAGATGGTTCTTGGTGACAAGTAGGGGCAGTGGGTGTGCAGGAGCTGGGTTGGTTCGTCTCACTCATCCCTTGTCTACACTAGCAGTGGAGTTTATTTTCCTTCTCTGCCTCACACTGACAGGAATATAGATTTGGTTTCATTTAACGTTTCACTTAATTGTCTGAAATGTAAAAACTGAACAAACAGATCTGATTCCATACTTTCCACACTCCTTCTTGTGGTGCTGCTAAGTAGAGCTGTTAAAACAAACAGGAGAAATGTGGAATGTGGAGGTCAGGCCTCCGCTACTTGTAGTCCAGCTATGCATGCCTCAGTCTCCCATTCTCTCCGACCCTCTCCCATGTCCTGCTCTGCAGGTCCTGAGAACAGGGCCTTCTTCTCCCTGCTGCCTGTGCTGTGATTATTAGCAGGCATCGGCTATTAATATCTGATCAATAACTACATAGCGTTCAGAGTTCTCTGACACATTGAGCAGTAGCTGATGGCATACTTGATCAATTTCTCAGATTCTTTGCTATTTCTTGTTTTTTGCCAAGTAGACTTCTGTCAAGCAGACTTCACACTGGCTATCCCCATGGCCTTGTAGGCACATCTTTCAGATTCTGGATCACTCCTTTATTTTATTCAGGCCTTTGTCCAAGTATCACCTTACCTGAACGTCCTTCCGGACCAACTGAAGTAAAGCTGTAGCCCTCTTCCACATCACTCCACTTCCTCTTTTTCTGCTTTCCTTTTCTTCTTAAGTAATCATCTCTTCAGGGCATTCTTGGGGTCCCCCTCAAGAATGTAAGCTCCACAAGAGATGGAGCAGAATATTGGTTGTTTCTTTCATTGTTATATGCTATCTATATGTCCAACTTAACAAGTCAGTATGTAAACTTAAAACATTGGACTGAACAACTAATTTCTCTATTTACAAGCAACTAGTAAATGCAAATGCTTTTACATCATGCCTAGAACAGTAGTTGATTCATAGTAGGTGCTCAGTGAATATTTATGCATGAAAAGTCTCATGGCCCATCTTGCTCAGGAATGTATATCAAAACCACCTCCATCCTCCCCACCCACCAAGCATACGATGAGTTCTTTAACGTGCTAATCACTTCGAAAGTTTACATCTGGCTATTGCTAGTGTTTGTCAGTCTAACTCAGGGGTCCTGATGGCTCCTTAGGAATGAGACAGGAGCATGGTGAGCAGAGACCCAGTTCTGCGCCCCTGACACTGTCCTTCTCGTCTCAGGCATGGAGTCTCCTGAAGGGCTTTACAATCCTCTGGGTGTAACTTAAAATTCTTTTGCAGTTTACTGTCTGCATTCAGAGTAGCTGAACTGTTCTTTTTCAGAACCATCATAGATAGTTAAAATAAAGGAAATTTTCTACTCATAAAACTGTGTTAAATACTCTCGTGATTTCATCTGTGACCCTGAACCTTTTTTTTTTTTTCCTGAAATCTCTTTTATTTTTGTAAAAGAATGTACTGTACACCAGCATCTGGCTTGTAAAAATAAATACAGCGACCAGTTTTCCCAAATAACTTGGCCTAATCATCCAGTGCTCCTAAAACGACTGTCTCCTGAGAGATAACAATCTTAGGGAGTAATCTATTCCATCGTCCAGGCACAGAGAGGGTAGCTAGCCAGATTGAATTACAGGTCCTAGAGTGTTTGCATTTAGAATCAGAGCTAACTGTGAACTCCAAAGAACTAGATGCTTTATTTGTGGAGGGTCGATCACTAGTATTCACTACACCCTTGAACATTTGTTGAGTCTGATATGTGGAGGCTTGATCACTAGGAGGTCACGCACTAGTAGGCATTTTTCAACTTTTCCTGCTTAATTTTATAACTTCATTTGTGATTTTTGATCTTCAGTGGGCAATCAACTCTCTCTAAATGAAAATATCAATCAATATTTGGGGAAATTATTGATGAAGATTTTTTTGAATGACCAAATAAAAAGATTCAATTAAATTTAATTCTATAAAATTATTAAATATTTGCCATGGTAATATTTTTAAACATTTTTAAAACATATTTCCTAATTTTAAAAAATACTCAGCTAACTAAACACCTGAGTTAGATGTTTTTATTTGCAAAAATAAGCCACAAACTTACTTAAACAAAATGAGCATGTGTTGCTTGAAATTTTAGCGCTTTTACACATGCCTAAGCTTAGGTTCACTGTGTTAGTTTCAGGAAAAAAAATATTTGTTAATATGCAAACTTAAGACATTGGGTCTGGCAACTAATTTGTTTGTATCATTATTTCTCCATTTACAACTAGAAAATGTAAACGTTTTATTTAGAATTTTACAATTTTCCATTAAATTGCAAATGCTCTAGAAAGATCTTTCCATGGCATCTGATGGGTTCAGGTGATCAAATGAGTTTGGCCATTTTTCTTATGCTATAGTAATAATTGTAACAGCAACTAGCATTGACTGTGCACTTAGGTGACATGAATAATTACTGAGGGCTTCCTACGGCCAACCACTGTGCTTTACAACAAATCAACCCACTGGGAGGATCACTGGGATTTAATGCAGATCTAGTATATTAATCTGTGGGATCTTCAAAGATTCTTAACCACTCTGAGCTTCAGTTGCCTCATCTTGAGCTCTGCCTGCTTGGAGGGACTGTGATCACATGTATTGTGAACGGAATATAACTTAGTGACTGAGGTACGCTGATGTACAAGATTACACTTCATTCCTCGACAACCTCACTGTATAATTCCTGAAGTGCGTGTCTTGTGAGACCATTAACTTGGGCTCACTTCCTGATGAATCTACAGCACAAAACCTAGCAATAAACAGTTCTTGATTAAGTGGGTAATATATATGAATGCACTCTACAAAGGTAAAACACGCAAGATTCCATTATTATTTATAACATTAATTCTCTCCCACAACTTATTTCACCCATAGCCCTAATATTTATCCCTCATGGTAGTTGGGGAAGTGATTTATCTATTACTAAGAGAAAATTATTTCAGGCTGACAAAGTCCTGAGGTAAGACAGGGTCTGCTTTAGCTCTGTACCAACATTACAAAACGTCCTCTGCCCCACAAACAGCTGGGATGAAGCAATAAAGCACATAGCGTGTGGGTGAATAGCAATCCACGGTGGCTAGGCTGCTCATGCTCACGACTGGTGCTGAAAAATGCCGAAGTCTTTGATCTGTTATTCTCATAAACACAGAGGGGTGGTCACGGTGAAGAGACTTGAACGGTTACACAGAGAATGACAGGCAAGTCAGGACTGCACCTACTAAGGTGCTTGTACTTCTGGGCTCTGCTGTCTTTATTTAGCCTGGAGTCCCGGTGTATGCTGAGGTGCAGACCACCTGAGAATTCTGACGCATGGAGGAATAGTAGGATAAATGTACCCAGCTTTCATGTGAGCCCGATGAGTCTCTAGAAGAGAGACTGAGGAGCCCCAGGTACCAGATCTCAGACTGAGAGAGGGTCAAGGACACCCGTTCTTTCTTTACTCCTGAGAGCAAGAAAAACTTGTGCTTGTTGGCTTGCACAGCTTGACCCCCTTCTTCCACCATGTCAGAAAAGGTTTGGGAGGATTCATGACAGAGGACATTGATTAGGCAGAGTGTCTGTCTCAGGGAAGCAGCACATCAAAAAGCCCAGTAGGTTGTGATAAGACTCCTTCTCCCAGATCACAGCTGTGCAGACTTGTCACCCACAGCACAAGCCTCCAGGTCCAGATTTCCCTTCACTTCACCACTGCCCTCAGGCCTCACTGAGTTACCTGGAGCAAATCTGAAAGGGCTGAAGTTCTCTTTGAGCCAGAAAAATACTTCCTTGTGACAAGCACAACTCAAGCTGAGGTTTACAAGGAGGAGAGAGTGAGATAGATGTTTAAGCCTTACAGAGAAGCAATTGTGTGTAAATTGAGAATACTGCTCTTTACCCAAAAAAAAAAAAAAAAAAAAAAAGTCCCTCAAGTAGCAATTATCATGTAACAATTTTCAGTCCTTCTAGCTCAGGTGCTTCAAACTCTCCACCACAGCTCAGTATCAGGAGGCTCTGCACCTTGAAGGAGACAAGAGTTCGGTTCAGGGTAACCACTTCTCAATGAATGAGAAAATAGGCAATGGACTTTGGAAATCTGACTTCTTCTAGTCCTGCCTCTGCCTTAATCAGTTGCAGAAATGGAGGCAATAATACCCAGGACAAAATAGCTTTGTTCTAGGAAAAATATTGTTTTGAAGCTTAAAAATAAAATATACGTATAAATATTTTGAAAAAAAGAAATGCATAACAATCCTACCAGTGGCAGACAGAATAATGGTCCCCAAGGATGTTGGTATTCTAATCTCCAGAACCTTTGAATATGTTAGGTGATATGCCAAGGGGGAATGAGGTTGGATATGAAATTAAGAGCAGTAATCAGTTGCCCTTAAAATAAGGAGATTATCCTGTATTATCTGGGTGAATCCAATGTAAACAGAAGCGTCTTTCAAACATGGAAGAAGGAGCCAGAAAAGTCAATGTTTGTGCAAAGCAGCCTAAAAACGATTCTACAGCGAGAATTCTGTTGCTAGCTCTGAGGCTGCAAGGGGCCAGAAGCCAAGAAAAGAGGCAAGTCTCTAAAAGCAGGAAGAGGCAGAGAAATGGATTCTTTCCAGAGTTTTGAGAAGGAACCTGGATTTAGGCCCAATGAGACTCATTTTAGACTTTTGACCTCCAGAACCATAAAATAATCAATTTGTTGCTATTTTAAGTCATCCAGTTTGCGGTAATTAGTTCCAGCAGCAACTAGAGGACCAATTTAGCAAATCAGGAAACTAACACACTACTTAAGCATCAGGTGGAGTCATCAGCATCACTGTTAACCTTGTCGCCACCGACAGTGATGTCATCCTCGATGCCATCATTGCCATGGCTTTGTCTTCGATATTAACCCAGGAATCAGACTAACAAGGTAAATTTTTGCTAAAATTCTTAGATAACAAACTGGAAGGCTAGCTCAGAGTGAGTCACAGGAGGATTTTATTTTTACAAAGGCTCTATGTTCGTCTATGCAAATATTGATAGTATTGCTCTATTTGTTTATTTTACAAACCCTTTGTTCCTAATATAAAAGTACACTTTAGAGTGAAGTGATTTTTGCATATTGTTCTTTAAAAGGTTTATTTGGAATATCTTCGTTAGCATAGCTAAAAGATCTAAGCACTAATCTTGGCTCTCTCAATTATAAGCTGTATAATTTATTGCACATCACTTCTTTGGCCCTGTTTTCTTTCTGTAGAACATTTGGTGATTGAACTAGATACCCTTTCTTACATCCTTTCCAGTTTTAAGAATGTGAAGTTTAATATCTTATTTTATATACCAGGTCAAACCTCAAGGAAGTAAGTTCTGTGCCTAGTTTCTAGTAATTCAGACTTTTTTGGAGATCAACTTTTAAAATCAAAGTATAATGTACATACAGAAATGTGCACAAAGCATAAATATAGAACTCACTGAAATTGTACAAAGAGAACACACTCATGCAACTACCAGCTAAATAAAAAATATAGAATAGTACATGACCTAGAAACTTCCCTTACAGCCCTCCTGGTCATTCCCTGCCAAAAGATAACCATTATTCTGACTTCTATCATCTTATAAGGTTTTCATGGTTTTGAACTTTATAGGAACATTATTCTATCATTGATGGAAATTTGGGTATCCACTTAGAAATTATGATCACTAAATTTGTCTCAATGTTTATAAAATAGAAAGCATTTTATTTGACTTAATTGAGCTTTGTATCCCTAGCTTATTTATTTTTGACATTTGTTTTATATTTTCTCTCAGTGAGAAGTCTAAGCTACAAAATTAACTGGGTCAGAGCAGGCTGACATTCTCTAGCTATTGTACTTACCTAGGTGAAAAGGGATTTTACAGAGTCACCTACCCTGGGCAAAAATAAGAAGAATGGAAAAGCAGATGCTGAGGGTGCAAATAATGCCAACACTTATGGTTTGTATGTATAACAAGCAGAACTATAAAAGGAAGGCAGCCTGAACCCATCTGAAGAAGCCTCAGGCCCCTGAATTTGATAATACATTCAGTAGGACTATTTTATTTGCAAATAACAGAAACTTAAGAAACTTAAAGAAAGGGAGAGTGGCTTATAAAAGAGTGTCTCATTGTCCTGAAGGACAGGAATAGAACCAAGATGGAAGTCATTACAGGGTGTCTCTCTACTTCTTTCTCTGGGTCTCTTTCCATTGCTCAGTTCTTATGGCTGGTCAGCCTCTTGACCTTACATCTCATCTCCCTGACTTCATACAAACATGAAAATCACAGCTTCTAGAAGCCCCAGTTTCGGGATGGAGAGGGTGGAGGAATGGCAGGGAATAGTTCTTACAGCAAGGATGCTGTTCCTTCAGGGTACTCGCAATAGACACAGAAATCTGGAGAAGGGCAATCTGCCATAGTTATTTAAGAAGAGCTACCAAGTATATTATGAAATATGAATCAGGTTTATGACCCAAGCTTATCATGGTAAGAGAGAGCTTTATTTACGATGAGCATCAGTTTACATTTTTAATCTTGAGATACAATAGAGTAGCTCTTGTAATCAGGCCTTGCTTTCAATCCAAGTTTAGCACTTCTGCCTGCTTAGCATGTCCTGTTCATTCACCTACCTGGAAACTAGGAAAATGAGTGCCCATAAAGGTGCTCAGAAAACTTAAGACAAATATATAAGCATCAAAAAACTGCCTGACAGATAATTTCCCCTCCTACTTTTTCCAGTGTTAAAAGGTGAGGATCAGGATAACACCCTCAAGGGTGGGCTGGGGGCAGGAGGAAGAGGGTAGCATTGGTGAGGCAGGGGTCGGGGGCAGGGTGATGACTGAACGAGACTCAGAAGTCTTGTATCTAGTACTGACATCTCCAGTTATAGGGTCTTAGGCAAGTCACTGAAACTATGTCTCTGTTTCTGTTTCCTGATGGACAAAAACAGGGTCCAGGACATGACTATGTTCGTGGAATTATAATTGCTTCTAGGAGGCAAAGTGTTCCCCATCAGCGTGTACGTGTTGCTGAGCATGGGGGAGAAGTGCAATTTTGTAGAATTCTCCCACCTCTCTGCTATTCTTTCATGTTTTTCAAATTGAGGTTTTGCATCAGAATTGTCTCAGGGGGAGGAGGGAAAGCGTGCTGCTTCAAAAATTAAAAAACATCTTGAAAAACACCAGATGACATGCCCTCTCAAGTCTTTCCTGCTCTAAAGCATGAGGCTCAGCTAAATGCCTTCCATTGTTGGAGCTGAGCTAGCTCCGGAGCCAGAAGCGGCCTGGACATTTTCAGCAACTCATTAAAGTCGTCTATCTTGGGACAGCAGGAAAAACAAGTGCTACAAAGAGCCAGGGCTACAACAGAGAGGCTCATCCAACTTGTCCAGAAAATAAGCCTAGTTACCCTCTCGAAATGCATTATGAATATAATATAGGAAATGTCGGCAGGGCCATAAAGATGTCTTTTTCAAAGTGGATGAACGACCTGTGCTTTGCTTTGATAATAGCTTAGGACTTTCCAATTTTTACAGAAGACAGTTCAAGAGTACGAAGCGTCCCCATACTGAAACCCTTGGCCCTGTGTGGCAATTGTGAAAACATACATGTCTTCCATAAATGCCACTGATGGAGGTGTCTAAATGGAAGATATCCACTAGGGGATGATGGATCTAGATTGTGCATTCTGTGCTATATTGAGCCAGGTGGGAAAGAGGATGAAAAGGAGATTATTCTGTGATAAGAAATTTGTTCCTACAGAAATAACCACAGGATGAAAAGAAAAGTCCCCATTGTTTCTGGAGATGAGGGTCCAGATTATACATATATATGATATGCCAGAGGTACTTCAGAGACGATCTAGTCCAGTAGTTTCCAAGCTCTTTTGTAGTAGATTTTCTAGCAAAAGCTCAAAAAATGGGAGATAGTTAAAAAGTTTAACAAGAGCATTCATTGTGGGGCAGGAGATGGGGCAAGGGGTGGAGGGCAGGAGAGAATCAACCCTGTCTATTTTATACCAGCTCTTGTTTTCTACCATAACATCCCTCTTGATCAGCAATATGAATCTTGGAAGGTTCTCAGGAACAACCTGAAAATCACTTATTCATCCAACTTTCCCTATTTATAGATGTCAAAATTAGCACAGAGGTCAAGCGAATTCACCCAGAACTCAGAGCGTAGTGATGGCAAGATGAGGCCTGAAGCTAGGCCCCCTGATGTCACTATCCCAGTGTTCTTGCCACTATACAACTTGAAGTCATCCTAGAAAGACATCTGACACCACCACAGTTTACCTCTTAGGAGTCACACAATTAGATACAAACTATTCAAGATCTTTCTTTGCTTATCCAAAGGTTATCTGGAGGGAAGGAAGGGTGAAAGGTTGGAGGGAGGAAAGGAAGAATTAAAAATCAACATTAAAAGCATGGACAACTATTTCACCCTCCACAAAATTATACCCAAAACTCTAAGAATAATTTGAAAGGAGAAAAACAAAAGTGATATCAGAATGAGTATTTGTTCACTAAATCCAAGGACTTCACTTGAATGAGTCTCGAAAGAACTAAATGATCAAAGATTCTCTCTACCCATTGATTCAACTCTCCAATAAGCAGACATTGTTCAAAGACATCACTGGCTGCTGGGATATGGGAATGAATGACCCCAGACTTCAAGAAACTCAGTTTTGAGGAGTTAAAGGCATGGCCTGAGGATGCATCTTATGTTGTGAATAGAACAGAGAAGAGATAAAGATGGAGAGGAAGGGAGAAAAGAGCATGGGAGGAGAGAAGAGGCAAGGGAATACAATGGTGGTCAGTGGTTGGAAATGGAAAGGAAGAACATGAGGTAGCCATTAGATGTGGGAGGATGGTACAAAAGTATTGCCACTGCCTGCCTCCCTGAACCAAAGTGGGACATGTGCTCTGAAGTATCAAAGATAGAAAGAGCAGCTGAGAGGATGACTTTCGGGATCCTAGGACACAAAGGGATCAGACTTTGCTGGTTTCTTCTATTTCACATCAGCATATCCCTATGAAATGTGATTGTAAATGTGCTAATATATATTTTTTTTTTTTAAAGGAAAGGTACAGGCAGAAATGAAGGTGAACAGGCAGACAGGCAAGGAGAGAGAGGAAGAAGCAGCACTTTATTTTTATTTAGTTCACATTGGTTTCTCCCTCCAACTCTGGGTCTTGAACTCAGGACCTTAGGATGTATGCTGGGCTGCTCTCAGGCATACTAGACCACTAGTCCACCAGAGTGCATCCCAAAATGTGCTGAATTTTAATATGAAGATGGATTTATCGTGTTCCTCATAGTCTACAATCCTAGTATTAAGGTCCCCAGTTAGGTGTTTCAGTGTGTTAATGCAAAGCATGAAAGAAATACGTTTCTGATTTTGTCTTGTGACTGTGCCAACTTGAATTTATTCTCCAGTGAGTCCTTTCACAAACCACTGTGCTAAAGTGACTGTAGGGAGGAAGCACCACCAATTCATCCTTATTTATTTTTTTAAGCATTCATGGGTTAGGAGCGGTTAAGTGTATGTGTGGGTGTAGGCTGTGTGTTGCAACGGGTTTAGTGGTTAAGATGTGGGCTCCAGAACTAGACAGACTGGTATTTGAATCCTAGCTGCCTCTAACTATCTACAGGTGATTTGGAAAAGTATTTAACTTCTCTGGGTCTCATGGGGATGATAGCAAATAGCAAACCAAACTGTTCTGAAGATTATTTGAGTTACTACATAAAAGTGACCAAAATTACAATAGGCCCATATAAGTGTGGGAAATTGCTGTTAAGAGTCCTTAGATAGAACTGAGCTCTCTAAGCTATAAAATCAGAAAGAAAGATGTCCACATGGGAAAAAAGGAGAGCTTTAATGGTAACAGTGGGCTACATAGCACTTCTTTCCTCACTTCCTCACCTTTTTTTTCTAGGCCTGAGAGTAAGACTTCACATTGATTTTCACTGAGGAAAACCATCCCAGCCAGTTGCTTCTCACCAGGGCAGACTTTTTCTTTTTCTTTTTTTTTTTTTCCCTTCCTCTGTGTAATCAAGTGCAAACAAAATCCAGATCCTAGTCTGTAACAATGGCCACATGGGGTAGGAACTGATTTCCTCTTGGAAAATACTTAATTCTAGAACATTCAGTTTTTGGGTCATTTCCTTGCACTCTGATGACATCATATTCCAACGACTTGTTTATTTGCTCATCTTTAATGCTGTTCTCTCTACATTCAACAACTGGAGGTGCTTAATGTGCTGATTTACACAGAGCATCAAAGGGTTTTTGCTAAGGCAGCTTAGGGTTCATGAGACATTGGACATAATGAATGTTTCAGTGTATCAGCTAAGGTTCATCCATATGTGACTTGAGATTCTTTGCTCTTTTTAATAGATTTGTATGCACATGATTCTATTCCTGAATGGCCTCCTCACATGACCCACTGTGGGTGTTCCTTGAATGAGCCACGAGGTACCCCTAAACTTGGGACAAATGCAATTGATCTTGGATGTTGAGACTATAACACAGTTAATTTCCAAGATACAGAAGAATTGTTAAAGTTCCCTATTCCACTGTGAATATCAAATATTTTTCTGCCTCCAGAAACATAAGTTGTGGCCAGATTTTCATATATTCTTTCCTCATTTATGAAAAACGTAGAGACATAGAAATTTACCCCAATCATTGTTAACATTTTCAAAGAAGATGAAAAATAAATCTGCTCACTTGCTGGTTAACGTTTCTCAACAGAGTCTGTTCATACTAGCATTTCTCAACCTACTGGTTTGATTATTACCAAGGCCAGATAATATGATAATCATTAACTTGGGAATACAATAGAGATCCAAAGGTGAAACTAGCATAATTTTGAGTACAATAGTCTCTTATCATGGATTAATGCTCCTGAAAAACACCAGTAATAGTTTTCAGTCACAAAGAAAATATATTTTAAAATGTAGTCAAAGTGTACTAGAAAATGTGTGTCCAAAACAAATTAGACATGTCATTTTTAAGCCCTGCTCTGGTAAATCAATAAGGGACTATTTACTGACTTCCTAGAAAATGCATGGGAAAGCAGAGGTGGCTCAGAGAAGACTGGATCCAAGGAAGCTGATTAACCTACCATTCTCTCATCTCAGTTTCTTGGTTTTATGGCCACTAGCTGTTCTAGATTTCTGTTGCAATTACCTCTCTAGAAACACAAGAAAGCTCTTTTATAAGCTCCATATTCGAAAAAATGTTTGGGAGGATTAGGATCAGCCTAGCTTGTGCTGCCTGCCCATCCTTAGGTCAGTGTCTGAGGCCTGAGTGTGGAACACGCTGATTGGTGCACCCATAAGGCGCCTACAGTTGTGGAGAAAAGAAGTAACTCCTCCAAAAGCAAAAGGAGTTGTTCTGGACCTATGAAACAGGATGTGTTCATGATCACTTTATGGGACAGGATACTAGTAATAGATCATTCCTTTCTGGATCATTCCTCAAGTGCAAGAGTACCAGGAAGCAATAATCGCTGTCATGTTCTTTTGATTAACAGCGCTGAATTCAACTGTCCATTAGAAAAAGGCTATGAGTTTGAAGTTTGGCATACAAATTTTAAGCCGTTCTATCTCAAAACCACAACTGGCAAAAATGTATCTTGGCAAGATATCACTCTTCCAGCAAGGCCCAATGAAAGCAGTAGCCTTCCATCAAATAAACACAAGCATTTGCAGGAGACCCGGTCAGCTAGCCTGCTGCTCTCTGATACTACTGACCAATTGAGTCATTACCCACATACAGAAACCAAACAAAACCTAGTTACACATGTAATTCATTTGTTATCCAAATCTTCACATTCAGAAATTATCAGTAACTTGTTGACAGACTGATTGATATAAAAGTTTCAAGAGAATTAGGATTTGTTTCTCTCTTTCTTTAAAAAAATTTTTTTAAATAAACTCTGTCATGATGCAGGGTTCTCCTCACGGCATTTATGTGTCTATATGTCCAGACCCTGGAAACAGCAGGCAGTTTCAGCGAGTGCTGCTTTATATCAACAGTACCGCTTATCACAAGACAATAATAAATACATTTCTGTGTAGATTGAAGAATGTAAATGAAGATTAAGCCCACATTACTTAAAATGGAAACTATGCCATCAAGATGGGGAAAAAAGTGGGGCCTCTACCTAGTTTCCAGGACAACTGGTGGCTCCAGCCGGGTTCTGTTTTTCAACGTTGGCCTATGCTCTAGCTTTTGCCTGCCATCTTTTCTCATAATGGATTCCAACAGCCAAGTTCTATGGTGGTTCAGATCTCAATCTATTGTGCTAGTATTAATGTTTTTAATAAACAGTTATCACAAGTCACTGAGAACCTACCCTCTCTCCCTGATTTTAGGCAATCTCTGATTTGTTACTTTTCTATGAATACAGACAGGGATTGCTTTGCAAATAGTTCTATGGAAAAATGATGCTATTATGGACTATATGTTTGTAGCCCCTCTTCCCATCATATGCTGAAACCCTAATTCATGGGATGGCATTAGAAGGTGGTGACTTTGGAAAGTAATAAGAGCTAGATTAAGTCATGAGGGTGGTGGTTCATGATGGGATTAGTGCCCTTAGAACAAAAGGAGGAGACAAGGGATATCTCTCTTGCACCCGCTAAGGAAGGACACATAAGGACATACCCAGGAAGAGGCCCCTCACCAATAACCTGACCCTTTTGCACCCAGTCTCCAGACTATGAGAAACTGCTTTTAAATCGTCTTCTCTATGGCATTCTATTATAGCACCTGAGCTAAAGCAGATGCTATTTTTAAAAGATCACAAGATGGAGGATGGGGCAGGGAGTCAAGATATAAAATGATCTTTGCAATGAGGGTCTGAATAACTGGCTATATCAGAGACTGGTAGAATTAAAGTGACCCAAGCTGCTGAATTCACTTTATTAACCTGCATACCAATTAATAGGGTCTTTTGGTGTCCTCTCTGTGTTTTAGGTGGGCAAGACTCTCTCATTGTTCAGGTCCAAGCATATGGTGAAAAGAAATTGAACTTTTGGGTTTTTAGACCAAGGTCAGCTTTTGACCTTGAGAACTCGAGCAAATTTCTTAGCCTCCATAAACCACAACCTCCTCAACTATAAAATGGGATTTACAGTGGGTTGTTTCAACATTTATGAAATAATGTAAGTATCACATTTAACAAAATGCTCAATAACTGAGGCTGTAATAGTTAAGTCCAAAATAAAATTCTAAGTGATCTTAGGATTCTCTGCTGTAGAGAAAAAGCCAGGTATGCTTTATCTAATGGGTTGGTAAGGAATTCTGAGATCCAGTTAGGATTCTGTGTCCAATTCCAATGTGGATGGGTATCATTTTAGCTCTATTCTGACACTACTTGGAGATAGTTTCAGATTCCACAGTTTAAGGGTTTAGTCGTACAAAACTGTCCTCCCCCTCCTTTGGATACTAATTGCAAGCCCAGATTATCACCTGGGTTTCTGACTGATCACTTATAAATTGGTTCTATGACCTCTTCTCCTTGAGTTCCATTAATTTTCTAGAATGATTCAGAGAACTCCAAGAAACATTCTACTTATCAGATTACCAATTTATTATTTTTTTAATATAACTCATGAGTAGTCAGATGGAAGAGATATCTATGCAGAGTGTGGAGAAAGACTGTGGGGCTTGCATGCCTTCTCCAGGCATGCCACTCTCCTAGCTATTTCACATGTTCACCAGCTTGCAAGCTCCCTGAATCTCCCCCCCTCCCCCCACTTTTTTTGCAGGTTTATGGAGGCTTCAGTCCATAGGCATAGAAGATTAAATCACTGGCCACTGGCCAGTGAATTCAATCTCCACTCCTCACACCTCCCAGGAGGTCAGGAGGTAGGGCTGAAGTTCCTTCCCTCAAATCATATGGTTGGTTCTGCTGGCAACCAGCCCCCTCCTTAGGTGCCTTCCAAGAGTCACCTCGTTCGCATAACAGATAACTTTATCACTCGCATCACTTAGGAAATTCCAACAGTTTAAAGAGCTGTGAACCAGGAACTGTGGATGAAGATCAAATATATGAGAAACACATTTGGTCATCCGAATGGCCAAGCATATATTTTTTTATAAATCATAACATCAGAATTGTGCTAGGATACAGCGTAAAAGAGAAGCATTAGATAGCAACCCTGAATACATAGGGCTATTGCCTAGCTGAGGGAATGAAACAGGAAAACACATACACAAAATAACAGCATAACACTCAACAGCAAAATAAATCCAAATTTTAAGTGCTGATGATACACGTGCAAGTTATCTAGAAGAGAAGAGGGATCTTGAAAGCTAGACCCTGAAATATAGACCCTCCAAAGGCAGAGATGCTCTCAGTTCTATCCATTATTCTATTCATAGCATCTTGCCTAGGGCCTTGCTCTTGGGTAGCCAATAAGTGTCTGCTAAGTGGAGTAGAATAATGAATTATTTGTATAACCAGTGGAAAACACTAGACTTCGAACATGAAGACTTGGATTTGGAGTCCAGTTATTAGCTCTGTAACAGTGGATAACTTTCTCAACCTCTCTGAATGGCTATATCATTGTATGGGGTTGTCCTACAAAGAGGATTTTGTGTGAAAGGTACTGAATAACAGCAGGTACTTGAAAATGGCAGTAAACAAGCAGTTATAAGGAGGAACCAGAATCTGAAAAATGGGTTCAAATTTTGCCAAGTGGAAAGAAGCAGTTGTAATGCTGCATTTAGTCTATATGTCCCTTGATGTGAGTTCCAAAACCAGTAATGGTGTCCACGGAATAACAGGATGGAAGGCTGTTTTCCTTCTCCGCCCTGGTAACGAACGGCACATGCTCCGTTGCTGTTAACAAGATCAATAAACTTGCCACATTCAGAAATCGACAATTAACCCCTTTTACAACACTTAAAGTCATAGGACTCTCTATTTTATATGGCCAAGCAGGCTGCTAAGCACATGGCTTTTATTATTGCCCTCCCCCACTTAAAAAAAAAAAAAACACAACAACAAAAACCTGCTAATAATAATTTAACACCTTATAGAGCCTGTCTCTCTCTTCATGATTTTGCAGGAACCTCTGTGCACTGCAGCTGTCTTTGCAAAGGCCACCTCCAGGTCCATGCTGCTTGGGGGAACTATATTATCTTTAGTCCTGCTTACCTTTCTAAATGTTTTATGGTTTACAGCTGTGGTGAAAAGCATTTTGGGGTCGGCAGAGATTTATTCTCTTTTTTAATGTTTTTACTAGGCTGAATAAACACATTCTCAAGGAATGAAACCTCTGGCCATGTCGGGACTGTGGAAAACTGGGATCTGCTCTGCAGTGGCAGCCCTTTCGTGACTGACACTGGCTTGCAACAACGAGTATCATTGTCGGTTCCGAAGGGGACGGTGGTTAGGAGCCCTCAGTGGGTTCCACCCACCCCAGGAGTTGCTTCATCACAACCCTACCTGGAATTGCCTTCCTCTTTGCGGGATCCCATTAACACCTGTAGAAAAACTCTGTGTTTTACAGGCTCTGGAGAGGCTGGAAGGTTGAGAATATAAAATCGATACTCTTTCTTTGGTGCTTTCACATCCAGCATGTGTTCTTTTAAATATTTTTGGCAAATGAGTTTAGATAAAGCGAGTCTTTCTCGCAAATTTAAACCAACCCTTAATTTTTATGAGGTTTATAAAACTTCAGCAAAACAATTTCTTAAAAAGGGAAAAAAAAAAAGATTTCCTTAAGCTTGCTCATTCCGTTGATTTTGGCTAAGACTGCTTGTAGAATTACAAGTATGCTATGAGAAAGATTATTCATATAGTGATTTGGAGCTGGGTGGAATAAAAAAGTATTATAAATCTCTTCTCATGACATTCCTGCAAACTGCCAGCCGTGGGATAAAACTGGCTGGGAAGCCAATAGGCAGCACCTGCACCCACTGCAGGACAAAATCTGTCCTATCATTTGACCTTCTTGAAGTATCTCCCAATTATGCTTCAAGTCACAGGTATAAAGAGCTTTGTCTTGTTGCAAGACTTTTTGGGGTAACTAGCAAGCATCAGTTATTTTTGTAGACATACCAGTTGGCAGTTTTGAAGAAACTGACATGACTGGCTCATTTCTTTGTTTTTCAATGCTTTTCTCTTTACAAGACCATTACAAGGGTCTCTCCACCAACTGGCTGTTACTGCTATGTCTGACTAATACTACTGAGAGTTTTGTGGGTTCTACCTTTCAGGTAATTTCAAGCTACCACGCTGCTCGTGCTTTAAGTGGACTATCACATTCCTAAGGTATTGCAAGTTTGCAGACACTATGTTACTGAAACAATTATTTCAATAGGAAAACATATACTCGAGGGCCAGGTACTTTCAGATTTACAGAAATAGTGATTTTTTTTCCTATAGGAATGTCAATAATAAAGCTTTTCTTTATAGCTATAAGCCTCAAGGGACCAGAATGGAGCTATTGAGCCTACAGACTGCAAATCTAGACTAGAATTCTACAGAGCTCTTGTTAAAGATGAAGAGCAACCCCAATTCTCTGATCATAGCAGGCTGACATAGAGCATGGCTGTTCTCGGTCATCACAGTGCCTCCATCCCCCATTGTTGTTGCGATAAATAGCACCCAAATAGTACAATATCACCCAAACAAAGCAAACTGGTTGTTACATACCAGCCCCTAGTCTATGAGTGTTGATATTTACAACAGTAAACTGCAAAAAGTCTCTTTCTCTGAGCACTCAGGTTACATGTGAGTTGGGAAAATTCAAGCTGTAGGAGATATGTCAGTACTTGTTTGTCCTTTCTCGTCAATTAGTTACAGTCTGTTGGACTAGTAATTTTACAGAGACCCAGCTTCAAGCATTTAAGACAAGAATCCCCTTTATTCCGTCACCTTTCTTAAGGCACAACTTAGTGGGTATACAAGCTCTTCCTGACCTTCTCCTTCTCTTTACATATTTCCCCTGGTTTTATTCTCAGAGAGATCCTTTCACAACTGGAAGACAGGCTGACTATGGATTTTCTCTTTCTCACCTATTACATCTCTGTCACTCTAGCCATGATCTCTTTCTTCTCTCCAAATCCCAGAGAGGAGGTTTCTCTTTCCCTTGAAACCTAATCCCTCTACCAGACCTCAGTAGTTTTTATCTCTCATTGTCTCAAGGGTTTTAATCCCACAATGGTTGTTTTACTTCCCTTTAGCATCTTCAAAGAACTTCTTCAGAAATAGTCAGATCTTCCTAAACACACACGCGCGCGCGCACACACACACACACACACAAACACACTTCTGGTTATCCCATTTCCCTCCCATTTATGGTCAAACATTTTAAATTTGGGGTCTAATCTAATGTCATTACCTCCAGTATTTCCCCGTTTTCTTCTTGATTACTATAAATTTGACCCCTATTCCCATTTTTTCTCTGAAATGATCTCTTTATAACCAACTACAATTTCCATATCTATACACAAGTTCTCAGTCCCTACTCAGATTTCCTCTGAGGCATCTGATCTGTTTATTGCCTGTTCCTAAAAAGCTCTTTTCCCTTCGTGGTTTCTATGATTTTGCATTTTCCTTCTATTTATTTTCCACTAGCTCTTCCTTTCTTGTCTTGAATTTCCTTTCTTCTATATCCTCTCCAGAAATAAATTTCACTTAAGGTTCAAGCTGTGGCTCTCCCGTCCTAGCACGGATTACGCTGTTGGGAGACCCTGGGAGTTCAGGTAACCCTCAACTCTGACTGTAAAGTATAAGAAGTTTATGGGGACAATACTGTGGATGGAAAGGTGGGGCAAAGAGAGGCAGGCAGGGAGAGCCTTCAGACTGTGGTACAGTCCCGATGTCTGAAAAAAGAGGGAGAAGGTAGGAGGACTGCAGGAGAGTCTGGGCCAGCCCAATGGGGAGCCTCAGAGCAATGATTATCTATTAGAAGGGGCCAGCCTGGGACAGAAAGGATCATCCGTAATCCCACTTCAGAATTAGTCACTGGCTGAGAGTGAGCTCCCGCAGAGTGTGTGACTTCGACTTGCATGCTGTGCCAGATTCCCGAAGTCCTGCAGGTGGAGGCTGTCAACTACCACATTTCTTACAGCAGAAGGGAAATCTCAAGACACAATCCATCCAACTCAGTTAATTTCTCCTTGCTCTTCTCTTACCATACAAACTCCTTTTTCAAATGATCCCATCCCTGTCTGTGGTATCAGCTTTCTTCCATCTTCTAAAACAGAGTTTCAAGTCATCTTTGCCTTTCCCAATATTCTTATCTAATTTGTAACTTTAAATTCTTTTAAAGTGCTTCTCTGTTTTTATCATTAATCCTGTCTTCTCAATGCCACTGTTCTACCCAATACAGATGGTTTCTTGTCGATTTCTGCCACAAGCATATTCTCTTCCTTGGCCGTCTTCCTCATCTGTTCCAAATGCTGTGGCTTTCCAGAGTTCAGTCCTTGAATTTTTTTTTTTTTTTTTAATTAACGTAACACTGTTTTCTAACACAGTGTAAGTTTTAAATGTGCAGGTTTATTCTTCTCCAATATATGATAACATACCATGGTCACCAGAAAATTTCTAACAGGCTTCCATCACTATCTGTTGGACCCCACTATCCTTTACTCCCACCCTCTTCCCCACTAGTAACCTCAGTTCCGCTGTCAATGTCCAAGGGTAGCTTCTTGTTTAGTGTGCTTGTTTGCTTTGTGTATTTATATTCAACATATGAGGAGATCCTTCGGTATTTGTCTCCTTCTGACTTATTTTACTTAGCATAATCCCCTCTAGTTCCATTCATGTTGTAGAATGTGGCAAAGTTTTCATTTGATTTTCTGGTTTTCTTTTTAATAGCTGAGTAATATTCTAGTGTGTGTTTGTCTGTGGATAAATTCTCTACTCTTGTCCTCTCATGCTACAAGGTCAGGCTACATGATCTCAAGTTTTAGTTCTATCCAGAGCTCTAAACCAAAGTTTCTCAAATTTGAGTGTTATATGTTCTGCTTTTAAAAGAAATTTTATTGTTAATTTTTAAAAAAGTAATTTAAAAATGAACCCCAATGTTAAATTATTTTATTAAAATGTTATATAGTATTAACAAAATCAAATATAAACTAATTTCTTTCCATACTTTTTTCCTACACATATTTTATATAGCTGGGATTGTGTGTGTGCGCGCGCACATGTGTGTGTGTTTGCACCTTGCTTCTTATTCTTTTTTTTTTAAAGGAATAGTTCAGGAATGAAGGTAAGTAGGCAGGCAGGCAGGCAGCAAGAGAGAGGAGGAAGAAGCATTTTGTTTTTATTTAGTTGTTCACACTGGTTGCTTCCCCTTGGGCCCAGAACTCGGAATCAGGGATATGTGGCCTGCACTTCATCGGAGGCGACTGACCTAACTGCTATTCCGCCAGGGCACTCCGTTTATTCTTGACATTAGAGCATAAGCAAGTTCTTAGTCAATAAAACTCATGAACATTATTTTGTTATGTGTAAATAATGTTTAATTCTATGGATATGTCATAATTATTTTATAATGATGTCTAATGCTAATGAAACAATAAATAACTGTCCATAATGTTTTGCTTGAAATTGAGAGTATTTTCCCAGAATGGATTCCCAGAAGGAGAAGGTAGAGGTCTTTGTTTCAGAGATGAAAAAACCTAGATTCCAGGAGTTTCAGTATTTTTCCTGAAGCCACATGGCTTCAGGAGGTAAGAGATGTATCACAGCCCGAGGTTATTTCTATTGGATCAGGTTACCTATGCTGAGTCTTACAGGAAAGCTGCTCGAGGTTCTTCAGTGGGCACAGAACTGGGGAGACTGAAACGGATCGTTTCTGATCTGACTTCCTGAAAACTTCACCCTGATTCTGATATCTTTACAGAATGAAATGTTACATGCTCATGATAAAATAGTGTTCATCAAGAGTTTTATTTGAAAAATAAAAAATACTTTTATTAACTCAGAAAATGTTTGCTCTAATGTCAAAACTAAGAAGCAACATACACGAGATCATATTTACATTAGTATCAGTGTCTTCTTGTTCTGACTTGGAAAGCCTGAATGGGCCCTTCATGGCTAAGCTCCAATAGCTTTTGAAGACAGTGTGAGCTCTTACTCAAAAATCAAAGAGGACACACCAGACAGCTGTATCTGTAGCTTGTCTTCCACCCATACCCTTGGCCCAGAACTGCTGCAGTTAAGAGGTGACTGATGCTGTGACTATGGAAGTCATAGCACCCAATCTTTCCTCCAAAGAGAGCTCTATTTCTTGTTTGAATCTTAATCACTGACTTATTTGGCCAAGGGGAGTTAGACATGTCCCTCTTGTTGCTTTGACAAAGGGATGGATGGTGTGTGCAGATCTCAGGGGCAGAGCATTCAGCCATGCATCAATTCTTAAATTAGAAAGTGAAAGGAGGCATCTAAGGTCTTACAGAATATGTTGTTAGCAGTTGGTTTAGAAGAAAAGCTTCGCAATAGACCAGAGTTACTCAACTTCAGCACTACTGGCATTCGAGTGGTGGAATTCTTTGTGATGGGACTGTCCTGTGCATCGCAACTGCTGAGCAGCCTGCCTGCCTCGTCCCACCAGTCACCAGCACCACCCCTCTCCAGTCGTGACGATCAAAATGTCTTTGGAAATGGTCAAATATCTTTTGAAAGTAAAAAAAAAATCACCCCTAGTTAAGAACCACTGAAAAAGGCTAATAGATCCAAAAGAGAAAATATGGTCAATCCCAATGCGGTGGGGGGGTGGGGGTGGGGTCCTAACAGAGAGTTAAGCAACATGGAAAATGTATAAAACATCTGTGAGAAGAGGACTCCAAATCAGATAAGAACAGAAGGAACTCCTAAGGATCTTCTCCAGATTTGCAATGAAAAGGAATAGGCATGAAAAAATAGAGAGAAATCCTCCATGATGAGCCCAAGTATTATATACATTTCATGTTTGTTAACTAGATAGCATCACATATGTAGCTCTCATTTAAAGCATGGCTTCTGCCATTCTTAACAAAAATCCCTCTAGAATTAACCAAAATTCCAGGGATGCTTCTACAGTTATTAAACTGGCTTCTGTTGAGATACTCTATGTATTACCTACCCATGTAATCTTGGGACTGAAAGAACTAAGAAGCCATCTAATTAAGCTTACCAAATTTCGTGTATAACATCCTTGACAGATGACTGACATCCTTCATAAGTCAGGGTGTTCCACTGTTAGACAGTATTATCTTAAATGTTTTTATTTTGGGGGGGCAGGTATAGAATGTGCCTCCTAGTAAGGCCACTTGTTAGATCTGGTCCTGTACCCTGTGCAACATAGAATCAGTCTGTTCCCTCCTTTAGATGTCTGAAGGGGGACCCTGAAGTCCCCTACCCAGTCTTCCCATCATCGCTGCTTCTCCACTCCAAGTCCCCATTCCCAGGGTGCTCAACTGCTGCTCACGTGCTGTCACCTTTCTCTCTGTAGTTGGCACTCTTTCCTCGAAGTCCAAAGGGAGGCCATCAGCACCTCACACTTACACTCAACAATGATTCCAAACTTCACCCCTTTCATCAACATTCATGATCACACACTTTCCTTCAGCTTCCTTCTGCTTGGTACCACCTTTCAACACGTATTCTTAAAAACTTACCTATGCTCTTACCAAACTTAACAAGTCTCATTTTTCTTCTAATCTGATGAAGGTGAAGAACTGTCCCTATCAATCAATCATTCTTTCTAGTCCATGTTTTTAGTTTTTCCCTTTCTTTGTCCCCTTCTCACAGCTGACCCATAAGTGTCCCCCCTTCTCAAAAAATACCAAAACTGCACCCCAAAACACCATCACTCCTCCTTCTAACTAGAGCATGAGCATGGCGATACTGAGTTCTCCTCCATATCTTAGCTCTGCTAAGAATCATCCATGTTAGATTTCACTCCACTATAACCAGCTTCCTGGTTTTTTCCCAGCATACTCCCTGCACACCCCAAAACATTTTTCATCTTGTGCTTAGATGGATCCTCTTTACTCCTGGTCCAATTGGCAAGTTGTTTTTTGTTTGTTTTTTTTTAATATAGACCCCCAAATACCATCTCTCTTGCATAACCTTCCCTAGAGACATATATGAAGATCATCAGAACAGTTTTGCAGACACGTTTTAAGAATAAATAAAATGCCAAGTGTTTAGCATTGTGAGGGGCCAAGTAACTGTTTCACTATTTATTTATCTATTTGTTCTTTTATTTTTTAAAGGAAAAGTACAGGCAGGAATGAAGGCAAGCAGAGGTAGGCAGGCAGGAAGAGTGGAAGGAACACTTCTATTTATTTTTAGTTAGTTGTTCATCTTGGTAGCTCACCCTGGTACAGGGCATGAAGCCAGGTCCTTGGAAAATATGTGGACTGTGCCAGCTAGAGGCACTGGACCGAACCACTACTCCAACAGGGTGTGCCCAATTATAAATTTATAATAGCTATTTGTAGCTATTATTATTATTAGTCCATTAGGCAGGCTCTGTTTTCTTTTTCTCTAGGTATTCATTAACAAAGCTCTCCAGGACTGTTATATCTGTCTAAGCAAGCGATAATTTCTCCACTAGTCTATTATATTCAAGGGCAGGGACATAAATTTTCATCTATATATCCTTAACATTGTGCATAAGGCCTGGCACCTAGTAGGAACTCAATTACTATCTGATGAAGGAGTGAAGGCCAATTCACTTGCATGAGAACAAGGCAATTACTATGTCTTATAATTAACAGGGATATATGGGTTCATTGCTGATGGTGCTGGCCTTTTCAGCAATGAAATCACATTTCAAACTTTCAGTTTACCTCCATGAAATGTGGAACGGATTAGCATGCCGAAGGGGCAGTCAACCTTCCCTGAGACTGGCTCCCCCAGGAGGAAAACTGATTTGGGGGGGCTGAGTGAACTCTGGGCTCAGGTTGGTGCTGTCTGTTGCTGGTGGGCCAGGTGGCTCTGAGCAGCAGCCTCTTTGGGGTCAGCCGTGGGCCAGCCACTGAAGGTGGAACAAAGGAGCACTGAGGCCACCACTCAGACAGCAAGCCCTCGGGCTAGGATCAGAGGACGCCAGCAGCTTCTCTCTTCCCTCCGCCTCTCCCTTCTGGAACTGAGATGACATCAGCCGCCAAGGCACAGAGAGAAAGGGAATGTTATGCCAGGTGTGAAGGTGCTCAAAAAAATGTTGCTTGGTAGCTACGAACTGGAGAACTGGAGAATTTAGCGGACGTTTCTTTCTGATGATGGTGTTGATAACTGTTTTGCTTAAGCAACACTAGTCAGAGCCAAAGAACTGTCTTCCAATTTTTTTTTACCACAGGAATACCCTGTAATTGTTATATCTCCTTGCCCCCAAGGACCCATGGTTCAAATATTTTTGTCTAATATATACTTTTTCAGATTTTAATGGGAAAAAAATGTATGTATTAAAACCCGACAGAGCAAGGTACTTTGCCTCTATACTATGTACTTTGCGCATTGTATCTTTTATTCTTTATAACCACCTTAGGAGGAAAGTATAATTTCTGTTTTACATATGATGAACTGAGGCTCAGGGGGGTGTAAGTAACTTGTCCAGGACCACACACCTTGTCATATAGTTTGTGTTTTCTTTGCTTAAAGCAACATACACTGATTATCTCACAGTTATTCATATCGTCTTTTAAAGTATCTCAATCAACTAAAACTAATTGAGTGAAAATGTAGCTTCCCTTATTATTATTAAACTAACAATTTCTGTAAAATACAAAAACCATTAACAAAGTTTATTAAAATATAAAAAGCTATATCAAAATAGTACTGCATTTAAAGCTTCTACTTAGCACTAGAATGCAAATACTGTTTCACTGAGTTGAGTCAAACATAGTGTGGCCTAGTTGTCCTATGTTATTTAAAAATATACATGTATACACAGTTGCCAGTAACACTTCTGAAATATCATAAATAGTCCATGGACTTCCATTACTCCAAGTATAGGCTAAACATACGTGTTGTTTTGAATGGAACAGTACCATCCCATCGTTTTAACATGAATATCAACTTTGTCCCATTTTTAATTCACCAGGGCTGTCTTGAACATGGGACAAAAAGAACAGCTGAGTTGTGGGCTGCTGTCACTGCTGCTCTTCCTGCACCCTGTGAGAAAACAGGAACCCCAAGTGGGAAGAGGATCCCTCCCATACCAAGTGCCTGTTTCTTCAAAGGAAGCGGAACATCAAAGCGCGGCTGAGCTGCAGATAAGTACCGTGGGGTTATCTCTGGCACTGTGGTGATTATTGGGCATTTCTGGCACTGGGATGTTTAAAGCAGGTCATTTAGAGTGGGGCTTACAGGGGCACCAAATTATTATTATTATTATTTTTTAACTTTAATTATATTAACTTTATGTATAACAGGTTTGTTTTGTTTTCAGTAAAGATGCAGGAAGGAATGAAGGCAAGTAGGCAGGCAGAAAGAGAGAGGCAGAAGAAGCACTTCGTTTATGTTTAATTTAGCTGTTCAGATTGGTTGTTCTACCAGCCCTAAGTCTTGAACCCAGAACCTCTGGATGTATGTGGAACTGCTCCCAGGCTAGTCTAGACCGCTGGGCCACCAGGATGTACCCCAAATTTGGTTTTTGCTTAAGGTGCCAAAATTCCTTGCAGCAATCCTGGCTATTGGTATGAAGTCCCACCGGACAAAGCGTCGTGACCATGCCATCACCAACTGGCATCACCTAGTGCTTACTTGTTGCTGGTCTGACAGCTCTGCTCCTGCTCAGATTGCTCTGCCTCCTCCCTTCCCCTCAGTGCCAGTATGTGACCCTGTCCCATTTTCACTATACCAATGTCCCTGGTTTTTTCCCTCAAGGAAATATGGTCAGCCTATCCAAGTGTCCACTGAGTCTGACACTTTCAGGATGGTGCCACTGTTCTGAGGTATTCATTCTTTGCCGCTTATATTTTACAAATTATTTCTTAAGGTGATACCTTAACGCTGAATGCCATTTTTGTTCTTGGTGGCCTTTCCTAAACAGAAGTAAGATTCTGTACTGGGAAGGCATGCAAAGATTTTTCCTCTGACCTGAATACTTATCTGGAGAAAACACAATTTTAGGATTTCCTCAAGCTGTTTGCATGATCCCTGAAGGTCCAGCTCATAAAGATTTCAAAGGAGTTTGAGGACTTAGAGGGTAAGTGCAAAGTTCACCTCTGCCCTTAGCTTTGTATCCATCAGCCAGGGAATCTGCAGGCCAGGTTTACTGGTGACTCCAGGTGTATGCAGAAGGGTCCGATTTCAAAGTACTTGGGGAATTCTTACTCTAGTTCCCATATAATGGGTTGAGGCTTTGGTTTGCAACAGAAAGACAGCCCCAAATTACTTTTCAGAGTCTTTGCTACTCTAAACACAAGATGAAGTGACCGAGGGTATAACTTGTAGCTAGTAAGTACTGGGTTTCTCTTTGCTCTGTCTGAGAAAAGGGCAGAGAGACTACGATGAGACTCAGCCTCACAACAACCACCAGAAAGATGAGGCACAGAGTATCACACCAGAGGGAACGCACCGAAGGAAAAGTAATGATAATTTTCCTGTGTTAGTCCATCAAATCAGCATTATCCACAATTTGTCAAAAGCCTTTGCTAAGTAACTTGAGTATCACTCAATCCCGCCAGTTTCCAAAAAAGGTCAGAGCAGAATCATAATTGAGCTCAAAGAAATAGTACTGAGTGTCTCTGACTCTTACAAAAAGTAATGTATATAATGTGTGAAGTGTAACATATTTAGAAACTTTTAAAAAGGCAGGGGCAAATTGATAGATTACTGTGATTTCAGTCAGCAGACTCAGAAGTAAAAAGAAATAGGGATATTATGCTGCTGTATAGAAAATATCTAAGGTCCAATGTTTGGTGACAATAAGATGGATGCTATGTCGGGGAAATAGCTGCAAGTACTGAGAACATTTATGGAGTTCACTTTATGTGTTAGGAGTTTTATAAAGAACTAATTATCTCATTTAATCTTTCTCCAAAAACTCTATGAGGTAGCATCTACCAATATTGTGTAAGAATGGATGATAAACTGACACTGAGAGACATTTAAGTAACTTGCTGAAGATCACACTGCGGTTAACTAAAAAAAAAAAAAAAAAAAATGGAAATATAACATCTTAACTTTGCCCTATAAATGACGAAATCATGGTTGTATTGCAGGCTGTAGATATGTGTGTGTGTATTTATTTGTCTTTTACTCTCTTTTCCAAAAACTCTGTAGTATGATTATAATAAATTTAAAACATATTAAGAAATCAGAGCTCATAACTTACAAGGATATTTAGCTGGTGTACTCAGATCTCAACTGGACTATGAACTTGAGTTCTGGTAGGGCTTATTGCTTAATTAATCACAGGAATGAAAATGCTACCCCAAATCAGAGTCAGCATTTTTGAGGCCCTGGGGAGGATGAAGTTAAATAATGTCAAGTGTTTAGCACAGTGCCTGGGGGATACTGACATGTACATAAAAGACATTATCTACTATCATCATGTTCCAGGTACTGTTCTAACTTCTCCCACATAGATTTTCTCAATTTATCTTCAAAAACACTCCCAATGTTTGACCATTATCACTTCCATTTTGCGTTTGAGAACATTGAGACTCAGAGAGGTCTAGTAACTTGCCGTTGGCTCTTGGTGACTACGTGACAGAGTCAGCTTCGGTGGCTCTCTCCCCTGTACTGACTTCTCTCTACCAGAGGAGAAACGTGGTGCCATGCACTTGCCTTAACTTGGCAGCACAACTGGGTATGTGTTCCTCCACATAAACATAAGCCCGCAATGGAGGATCATCAGGGTAGGTTCAAACTTTCCTTCTGGGATCCTAAGTAGTCTGACTCTATGTCAAAGTCGACTTTCTAGTTCTTTCTCTGAGAGGTACAGATCTTCATTTTAACTGAGTTCTCCCAGCGCCTCAGCGCTTAATTCCTTTAAGGAAGTAAGATACCCAAGACTTGACTCTGACATCGGTGGTTCATAAGAATAAGTCAACTTTACAGATTTTTTTCTTTCCCTTCAGAGTGCCTAATCTATGACAAGTTTCTTTAATGCTTATATTAATCAGAACTCTCAGCTGCAAATGGTGACCATCTAACGCCAGGCTAGTAGAGGCTAAAGCCAAAGAAATGTAGAGATGGGGGGCACAGGGAAGAGGGATTTATAGGCTTGTGTTAATGGACAAGCCCAGTGGCTTAGGGTATGGTTGGATTCTCAGATACACTAGATGTACTGGTGTGGTCATGTAGTCACCCCAATTTGGGTATAAAGCCAGCTCCACTCTGATTTAGAGTGAACATGAGGCATTTTCCCCAAAGGAAAAGCAAGTTGTTCCTGTCAAAAGGATGAATGAGCCCTGGACAAGCAAGGGCAACAGATGTCCCTTCACTTATTGAATCAAACTCCTCAGCACTTTAATAATAATAAGTGTTCTTCACTGGTCAGGCACCACATTGGGGACTGCCAGGCAGCAACAGAACTCTTATTAACCTGATCACAACTGAAGTGAGCCAGGCCTGGGGGCAGAGCTACAAAGGAGAGTTTACAAATCTCTGACACAGCATTCTAATACCGCAGGGGATTTTTTCTTTTCCCACAAATTGTGTTAACCCTTCGGGAACAGGGGGGAAACCCAGTGTAGAGCTCATTAGTGGCTTGCCTTCAGAGCTCTTCAAAGAGGCCCTGTCATTTGCCAACGTGATTTTTCTTAATATTGTGCAGACGGCAGGCTAATCCATCTTCAAATGATCTAATTGCATCTAACTTTCTCTTAAGAAACACTGCATGGAGTTGCAAAGTCTTAATTGTGGGGTGTATGCTGAATATCTTCAAGATTACAGAGCCAAGCACTCAAACCAAATCTGGGGAATTTCCAGTGGAAACTTTCAGGGGAAGGAAATGGAAGGTGGACTGGCATACTGGGAAGTTTCACCAGGTTCTTAAGAATGAACAAATGCTTCTTCATCTTGCTAGCTGAGAATTTCCATTTGGTGCTCAGGGTAGTATCCCCTATCTCATCAAAGCCTCCAGCTTTCAGTCACGAAGGAGGAAATGGGTAAAATAAAGGGACAGAAGGAGTGTGGGGCGAGTAGCGAGGACCCTCTCACTGGCTGGGCAAAAGTGCGGTTCCCAAGTAGCCAATGTTTTCTTAGGGGCGTCACTAGTCCTCTGTTCTCTTAGCCTAGCAGCCTTTACAAGCCTTGCAAAGGGCCTAGTGACAGAAAAGATATTCACACAGAGAGAGGAGGTAAGTTTTAAACAAAGTGGAGGTGGGTGATGGGGCTGGGAATTGCAATGCGTCTACGTTGCTGGGAGAAGAACACACATAGGCAGGCTCCAGAATGCAGGTAGCATTTTCTTGAATTGTGTTTATCTTGTTTACTCATCACAAATGCTCTATTGGGGTTCAACTGTTTCCTGAATTTACACTAAGGAGAACTGAGGCTCCCAGCTGAGGCCTCCCTGCAGCTGGTGCCTGGCAGGTCTGGGACCCAGACTTCTGATTTCCAGGTGGAGGCCATTCCCTAGGTCCCTCCCTCAGACACACCATGAGGATCTTGGAAAGCTGGGTCCAGGTCACACACAGGCTGCCAGCCCCCCTGAGGTTCCTGGCATGTGTAGGTACAGATAACCCAGTTCTCCCATTCCCTGCCAAGCCTGAGGGAACTATCATTTTTACTAGGATGAAGTCATATATGAAACAATAATGTGGTTTCTGTCAACATCAGGCTTTAGGCCTTTGTTCTACCCTCCCCCACAAACATATTTATATTGGCCCCAGCTAACAATATCCCACTTTCCATTTGCATTTGCAATCCCTTATGTCTCATCTGGTACACTGCATGCAGGAAATTGGGCTGTAAAGGAACTGGTGGTAAACTTAAGGCACTTTATTAATTCTACTTTCAAGTCTCTAGTGTCAGAACTGAGGCGGGTTGGGCAGCCGTTTGGGTTGGGTTCCTGCACCAGAGCCTCTCTTTCCTGGAAATTGACCCACAGTCCTCTTCCAATCCACGGTCCCCCCACCCCACCAAAGTATCTCCATGGAAAAAAAAAAAAATACATACAACAACTCTAAAAGAAGAAACCACAGAACGCAGACTGCTCAGAAGGGGAAAAATAGCAAACTTCCATCCGGGGCTCATTCTGTGCCAGGAGCTAGGTGAATCACACACATCACAATGAATCCCTACAACCCTTTGAAGAGATACCACTGCCAGCCCCGTTGTTACAGCGGACACACCCTCGCAGGCTATCTGGAATCTCAGAAGTTTCTCTGCTCTAAGCCTGGCAGCACCGGCACATTCTGTCGCTCATTGATCATTCAGACATGAAGCAAGCGCCTGCTTTGTGCCCGGGTACAGGATGCAAAGCTGAGTGATCCTGCTCAGAGAATTAAACCAAGGACCCCTGCACAGTGAGAAACAGGGAAGCACAAGGGTGCTGGGAGAGCAGAGGCAGGACTCTCTTCAGGCTGGGCTCTCGCCGGCTACTCCACACCACAGAACCCCAGTTCATCACCGGCTGAAGGCCCAGGCCCTAAGAGGTCAAGTAGTCTAACTGGACAGAAAATGGTAAACATATTCTCTGTCTCCCAGGAAAAAGCAGGGCATAGCCATGTCTTCTCTGTAGTTCTCACTCACGCTGCGGCAAACACAAACGAAGGGACACCCATAACATGCTTTGCTAAAGAGCCACCGAGATTGCTGAGCATATGTATTGGGACGGGGAGTGGGTCATGAGTTAATACCAGCTGCGTCCTAGGCTCTGTCAGGCATTTTCTGTTCATTTTCTCATTCGCTTTCATTTACTCCCCCAGCCCCCCACCCCGGGCTCTAGGTCTTGAACCTGGGTCCATGGGTTTTACATGTCTTATACCTTAGCTACCTGAGTCATAGGGGCAGGCCTATTTATTCCATTTACTTCTGTTGAATTTCTCACACCTGCCTCCTCTGCAGGCTCTCTCAGATCATCTTACTTATTTCCAACTCACCTTCCCACCCCCCCGACCTTAGCCCAAGTCACCAAACCACCTATTTTTCACATCTTGACTAACAGGACAGGCTTCTTACCAGTCTACCTGCTTCTACCCCTCCCTGTCCGCCAGCCTCCTTGTAAATGAGAACACATCTCTGTGTTCCTTTACTTACAACCCATGTGCCATTGCTCGTGGAATGACATCCACCGAGCATGGCAGGAATTGGTTCCTGCTTACCTTTCCAGGCTCATGTCCTCACTGGCCCAGTCCATCCTCACTGGCTTCTTTTCAGCCCAGGATGATGCCAAATCCCTTTCCCACTTGTTGGCCTTTGGTCTTGCTGTTCTTGCTCCTCCTCCCTGCCCCACCCTTCACAAGGCTGGCTCCTTCCATTCCTCAGCTGTCCTTCAACAGGTAACTCCCTGGGGGCAAAGCCATTGCTCACCAACCTGTTACAGTAGCCCCTTTCTTACACCTAGACATTGCCCATCACCCAATCTTCCTCCTATTTATTTATTTATTTCCTGTTTATTGCCTATGGCTCTCTCAGAAATCAGGTTCCAGGAACTCAAGTTCCTGGTGGTATTCACATCTGTATCCCTGAAGCCTGGGTCTGGCACACAGTTGTTGCTTTGCTGAATAATCGAAGACTGTTCATCTTAATCTTCCTTGTTAATCTTCATTTAATTTGCAAGTGAAATGGTCAGTGGTAGCACCCGAATCAGCCAAGGACTGCTGAGGTGAACATCTCAGGACAGTCTCATTTGGTGGCTCAAGAAACTGAAGGTCAAAGGCGGGAGTCAAACCGAGTACTGCATAGCTCCTGTGTCAGCCCTTTGGTACTATGCCAGGAAGTCTCTCAAGGCAGTCAAAATAGAGGGAAGATACAGACTACAGCATGGATGAACCTTGAAAATATTCCGTGAACTGAAAGAAACCAGACACAAAAGGCCATATATTGCATGATTTCATTTATATAAAATGTCCAGAAGTGGCAAATCCATAGAGACAGAAAGCAGATTAGCGGTTGCCAGGGGCTGGAGGCATGGAGACATGAGGAATGATGGTCTAATGGGTACAGGGTTTCCTTTTGGGGTGATAAGAATCTTTTGCAATTAGTGGCGATGATTGTACAACACCGTGAATTTACTAAGTGCCTCTGAACTGTACACTTGAAAATGGCTAACAAGATAAATTTTATTTCATGTATGTTTAACCACAATAAAACATACAAGGAAGAGTTCCCAGGCTAGCCAGTTACCCAGAGTCATTTGGAGTCTATGACAGGCACCCACTTGATTCCCTGGTCTCCAGCCCATGGCGGTGCTGCCTACAGATGTGGGAGGTGTGCTGTCTTGTCCCATGGTCCCGACCCCCTGCAGGAGCTGTCTGCCAGCTTGGTGGACTGCTTCAAAGTGAACTCTAATCTAAAAGAACAACATTATACTTTGCAACTTCATGATGTTTCTCTTTGTAATTTATCCTTTCTCTTTAATCAAGATGATCACTCAAATACACACACACACGCACACACACACTTTTAATCCAAGAGGAAATGTAGCTTGCAGAACTGCTGAATGCTGCTTTGAAATCCTCAGACTGCTGCCTCCATTTTCTGAATTTCTATTTTTAGTCCTAACAGAAGGAGATTCAAATAAATACTATTCTGGAAAAGTTTGAGTTCTTTAGTGTTTTAGCCAAAGAAAGTCTCTCTGAAACAGAACTGAGGGGGAGTGTTGTGGGGACTAGGGTAGCTCTGTGCTGAAAGATGCCTCAGACCTTTGCCCAACCCCAAAGCCGGGACCTCCTCCATTTCCCCCATTTAACAGCATGCTTCTCATTTTACCCCTCAGACATCAAATCTCCCTGCACTCAAACTATCAGAGTGCTTTTCCAAGATGAGACATTTGAATTCTTGATTTATTCCCCCAAAATTCAATGAAATAGACTTGTAGGAAGGAGCTCTCAGGCTGTTAGAAGGAAGCCACAGTGTGCCTCTCGGAGTCATCAGTGCAGAGCGGGCTCACTGAGGAGTCATGGCTGTCTGACGCCCAGGTCATGGTATTGAATGAGCAAATGGCACTTCATTCTTTCATGCATCATTGCTCAGTGCCAGTCTCTGTGCTAAACCCATTATTTCATTTTAATGGAACAAACTGTTCCTCAGCTCCTACGCTATGCCAGATTGTGCTATGCACTGGGAATAAAGAGAGAACAAGATGGCATAAAGATGCCACTGAATTTAAGATCCATCTAGACTTCAGAAATATGCTATCAATATGGTAGCCACAAAAAATAGGAGGCTATTGGATAGTTAGTGTGGTTAGTATGATTGAGAAAATAAATTTTTAATTTTAATCAATATTAATTTAAATTAAAAAACAAAGCAGTGCAAAACATTTTTCTGTTAAAAAACAACTATTATTCTAGGAAGACTACATTTTACTTGCTGCACTGTCTAAGATTTTATTATTTTATAATAATATGTTACTTGAGTGAGTTTCTATTGCTTATAAACACAAGTATCTAGAAGATACAAACACTGTTCAGTTCAAATGATTTTTTTTCTGTTTACCAAGTAACAATATAACGAGTTTATTTAAATATTTTATGTAGACAGCATGGTGAGTTATGGTGAAACCTATATAAATCATAGTTGGTAATGAAACTGAAATAGTATTTTTCATTACAATGTAGATAATTTATTTTTCCAGTTCAAAAAATAAGTAATGACAAATTTTTTAATTTAAAATGAAGGCATACAACTGATGAAGAATGAAGTAAAGATTTAGGAAATAGTACTATAGGCAGAACAGTGATGGAAAAAAGAGATGGAATAAAGTATGTTGTCAATTTAATCATTAATATCAACTGGATAAAGCCAAACAAAAAACTGTCGGCTGTATAAAACAAAGGAAAGATAATAAAATAGACATTAATAAAGAAATCTTTTCAGCAAATACAAAGACACTACCCTTTTTTTAAAAAAGTTCCCTTTCAAAGGTCAAAAAAGAAAACAACAAGGGCAGATCTTATGCTCAGGTGCTGAAGGCTGAGATGGTTGGGGGTGTAGACCAGGTAAAGCCTAAGAACCTGGTTTTGAGCCAGGACTGAGGGGAGAAAAACAAAACAAAGAATACATATAACCACTATGGGATGCATCCTTATGGCTCATGTAGCTGAGACGCTTGCATGCCAACATGTGAAGTCCAAGGACCTGGGTTTGTAACAGGCTGGGGTGAAAAACAAACATCCAATACATAATACATATATACAGACAGACACACACACATACACACAAACATTTCCTTCTCTTCCTTCTTTCCATCCAATGTTTCTTACTCCATTCCCTTCCTTCTTCTCTTAAAAAAAAAAAGATCAACTAGATATGAAAAAATAAGTTTCTATCACAACAGGTAGTACTCTGGCTGTTAGGTCAAAAGTCTAGACTTAGTGGAATTTAAAAACAAGACTGATGGTTTCCTTATTGCTGTGGTCTACTATCTGATACACACTGAAAATATCTGTGCTCAGTGTTCTGAAGCAGATTCCATAGAAAGTGTTATGGATACAGTTGTTAAAATCATTTCATATACATGTGCAAATGGTATCATTGCCAGTTTATAGAAATGTTGAGACAAATCAAAGGCAGTGAATTCAGTGAACTTCTGTCCTTTGCCACAAGTTCAAATTGAACTTGTTAATTCAATTGTAGAAGAGTTTTCAAAGATTTGTTGTTAACTCCAGTTCAAGACTTTCATGAAATAGAAGGGATACTTGCCAAATACTCAATAATCAAAGACAAAAAACTGCAGTATGATTTACATTTTGTTACTGATACCTCGCTGTAAAAGAACAAGCTAAACTTGTAGCTTCAAGGAAAGGAAAAACTTATGGTCACCTAACTAGATAGTTAAGAGAATGTATATTATTATTCAGACTTTTCAGAATACAAATCAACAACCATAGTTTTTATGTATTTTATATGAATCAATATGCATAACAGTTAAATCTCAAATAAGAGTTTTAAAAATTGACTGCAAAAACGGTATAGAAAATCTGAAGAATGCATTGCTGGTATCGATAAATTTAGTGTTGCTTTTGAATTTATGCCATGTACGTTTGTTTTTTAGAGAAGGAGGAAGAAAGGAAGGAAAGATGGGGGGAGGGAGGAGGAAGGGAGAGAGGGAAAGAGGGAGGGAGGGAAGGAGGGAGAAGGAGGAGGAAGGGAGGGAGGAAGGAAGGAGGGAGGGAGGGA
>RJWH01007225.1:0-42965 GCA_004363575.1 Solenodon paradoxus | reverse complement strand
TTGGATTTATTTGTTTGTGTCTGGGTCCTCTTCTGGCTTTCCTCTAGGCTGAAATCTGATCCAGTCATTTAAATCTTTCACTTCACACAGTTGCTGAAGTGCCTTTCCTCTGGACCCCCTCCTCCCCGCTATGTCGCTTTTCTTCTGATTACCTCCCTTGGTCCTTGATTTCCCTTTCTGCTATTTTCTTTTCTTAGAAGTTCAAAATTTACATTCATTTGCTCATTCATTTGACAGATATTTATTGAGCACCTGCTGTAGTTCAGACATGCTTTCCAACTCTGGGACTACATCTGCAAACCACACATACATTTCTGTTCTTACCGGCTTGGTGACAATGTGGTGAAGGATATGAGTAGCCCCACCTAGACCCACTGAATCAACATCTGCATTTGAACAGGGCTCCAGGGGGTTGTGTGCGCTTTGAGAAGCACTGGAGGAGGCAGTGTGGAGCTCTTCATTCCTGCTCTTAACCTCTGTTATTACCTGCTTCTGGGAAATCTTGACCCCATCATCCCAGGGAAATAAAATAAGCCCAAATTGGGTTGTATCTCTGATTTATTCTTTGGCTCTCTATCAGTTTTCTATGGCTGTTGTAACAAATTACCACAAAGCAAGCAGCTTAAAGCCAACTGTCTTAAAAGTTCCATGGTTAGAAGTTTGATAGGATCACCTGGGTTCTCTGCTTCAGGACTCTCAAGGCTGAAATCAAGCTGTTGATTGGGTTGAGCTCTGGGGGAGAAGCCACTTCCAGGCTCTTTGAGTTGTTGGTAGAATTCAGTTCCATACTTTTTTAAGACTGACTTAGTTCTTGCTGGGTTGTTGGTCAGGAGTCGATCTCAGCTCTTAGAAATCACCCCCATTTCCTAGCATGCAGCCCTTGCCATCTTCATTGTAATGACCTTAACTTTAAAAATCCCAACTCTTTAATAATAAGAATGGAATGAAATATAACTCTACCCAGAAATCAGTATTCATTAGTTCTAGAAAAAATATTTCAAAATAGGTCCTTGTGCTGCTCTTTAGTCTTTAATCTGCTTCACTTTTCTTTGTCACTGTGTTTCTGTCTCCCCCCCCCCCCCCCGGAAATATGTTGAGGAGTAAGTGTGCAGTCTTGATTTCTCTTTTGTGTTCCCAGTACCCAGCATGGTTCTTGGCATATAGCAAGTGCTTCATGAATGCAGAAGTCATTGTTATATGCTCAAACAGTGGTGAAAAGTAAAGTTGGTATTTCTTTTCTTTCTTTCTTTTTTTAAAAGGAAAGGTACAGGCAGGAATGAAGGTGAGCAGGCAGGCAAGCAGGCAGGCAGGCAGGCAGGTAGAGACAGGAGGAGGAAGAAGCATTTATTTATTTTACTTAGTTGTCCATCCTGGTTGTTCCCCTGGCCCTGGGATGCAAGCCTGGATCCTAGGCTATATGTGGACTGTGCTTAGCTGGAGGTGGCAGACCTGGATGCTTCTCCACCTTGTAATGCTTGTATTTATTTTCTTAAAGGGGATTTCTCTACTAATAATATCAGTAGAAAGTTTAAAAATCCCTCACCTAACTCATGAAAACAGAGTAAATGGTGGCTTTCATGGGCTGGAGTGTGGGATGATTGGGGAGACATTTAAGAGTACAAACTTGTAACTAGTAGATAAATAAATTCTGGAGAGCTAATGCACAGTTTAGGAATTAGTTAACAATTCTAATTTAAACCACAAAGTTGCTAGGAGACTTCTATCTTAATTGTTCTCACCACACACAGAAAAAGATAATTATGTGACCTGACAGAGATCTTAGCTAATGCTACCGTGGTAATCACATTGCATTAAATCTCTACCTGTATCAAATCAATACACTGTGTAACTTAAATTTGCACAATGTCATGCATTAGTTATTTCTCAATTAAAAAAAGAATTTTAGGTTGTGCCCTTGTGGTTCAGGTGACTGGGACGCTAGTGTGCAGACCACATACAAGCTAGCGATCCAGGTTTGATCTGGGGCCGGGGTGAAAAATCAAGATGAACAGCTAAATAAATAAAGATCTTTCTTCCTCCCCTCCTTCCCTCCATCTGTCCCTCCATCCGTCCCTCCCTCCTTCCCTCCCTTCCTTTTCTTTAAGCAAATAAATAGTATTTAAAAATCTCGTGTATAAAGTCACACAAGAGAGTCAGATGGTTTTAATAGACTGCATTCCCCCAAGGGAATACATGCTGGAAATGACATCCAGTTTTTAGAAATTAACTGGATGAGTAATATGAGCTCTTACTCTGTACCGCACTGCGCTTAATATTTTACAATATTTAATCAGCACAAAATAATCACATGACTAATAGGGATACTGATAGTCAATATTTGTTGAGTACTTACTGCATAATAGACCCTGTCCTAAGTGTTTTAAGTATACTTAATGTCCTAAGTATAAAAATTCTTAATGCCTTCTAATACCTGTAGGAGAGAGAACATTATTAACATATACTTCTTGGAGTGCTCGCTTGCCTTTGAAATAGTTCTCAGAGAAGCTGACATTGAGCTCAGCCTTGAAAAATGAACACGGATCAGTGTGATAGGTGTTGTGTTTGGAAGAAGGTAAGAGTAAGAAAGGGTATTTCAGGTGTATCCCTGTGGCTCAGGTGGCTAAGGGGGTTAAGATATAGGCCATATAAAGCCTAAGGACCTGGGTTCAAGACCTGGGGTGGGCAGGGGCTACAAATGTGAAAACAAAAAGAAAAGGTATTCTAGGCTCTAGGAGCAGTATAAAGGAAATCTGTGGTGGAAACACAGGTTTTGAGGAGGGGCGTGGTGAGAAAGCAACCCACCTCCTCCACATTGCTATGAGCAGCACTTGAATGGAAATCTGAGGATCTTGAGGATCTGCAAGTGCTGGCTGGGAAGGTGGTGGGGCCGCACCCACACTGACCTCAGAGACACTGCCTCAGCCTTGCGCTCTTCAGAGCCCGCAGGAAGGACTCCACTGGCATCTCTGAAATAATAGCCCTAATCATGCTGTGAAGCAGTTGTGGGTTGTTTTCCAGGTCAATTAAAAAAAATGAATCTTGGCACACCCCTGTGCCTCAGATGGCTAAGGTGGCTAAAGTACAGGCCAAATAAAGCCTACAGACCCAGTTTCAAGACCTGGGACCAGGGATTAAAAAAAAAAACAGTCCTGTTCACAGGCCCTCCTAATTTTCCCAAAGCTGGTAGAAATGACTCTGTCTATATTCTTCCTGTGCTAATCATGCTTCTGGTACCATTTCTTGCAACAAGAAATTAACACCCCTCTTCGCAAAGTTGCATTTTTTATTTGCCCTGAATTTTACCTCTTTGTAACCTTTAAGGGTTGTGACTTAGTTTCTTACATTTCCAAGGTCACTTAATGTCATTTGTGGACTGTAGGCATATCTCTTTGTAGCCTGAGAAGATCTTTTGGTAGTTTGCCTTCAAAAAGGCCTTTCCCTTGCTTTACTCACTTTGTGTCCCTCTTGGGGCTTATATAAATTTTCTGTAGTTTCCTTAAAGTGGCATGGCAAGAACTTAAGCATTCTAGATGATAATAATGCATTATGTTTTTGCATTATTTCATATGACCGAGTAGGAGTTTTTCATTTTTATTGTTGTTTTAAGGGAGGAGTAGATGAAACTTACTTTGGGAAACTTGTTTTGTACCTGATGGTTTATACTATCCTATCCTTCTTGGTGTTTTTCATTTTTAGTTTTCCTTGAGTAAGATTACACTTTCCTTAAGTAAGAACTGAGAGTTTAGAACCTCATATCCATTACCTTTTAAAGAACCGTTTGATTTTTCCTTAAGCATGTTGCCTCTTAGAACTCTTAGAAAGGTCTTCTATGACTTTTCTATTCAGTCATGTGGCATTTTGAAATCTCCCTAGAATTGTCACTGGCTTAGCAATTCATTAATTGAAGTAGTGATTGCTATCTACAAATGGAGACATTTCTATGGCCCCTTTCTTCCACATGATTTGTAAAAATGTGAAATGAAGTTGGTCTCTGGGATCGCTCCCTGTTTTTATTTCCTCATCCACTGAAGGACCCATTTAACTAAGTCATTTCCATATCTGTTATTAAACATTTCTCAAATACCATGGAGACTCAGTTTTAAAACATAATATTTGCCATTGGAAATAGTACTTGCTAACTTCCCTCCCTCTACTGTCTATATGCTACCTTTCTCAGAACTCTGGCTATCTGTGGTATCCCTGTCAGGTGTAATATTTACACCCACTGCCCTTTATAACTTATAATTGTGCTTCAGATTTTATTTGGTTATTGTCAGTTGTCCCTCACTTGTAGAGTTGGCGCTCCTTATAACATTCAAGAGGATGGTGATTTAAAATGGCCGAGCTTCACAAGCAATCTCTCATTTCAGACTTTGCCATTCAGCAACATAGAACTCCAGCCAGTCCTAGTTTTATATTAATTATGCTGTTTATAGTGCTTGTATAAAAGAGATTTTCTAAACCTCAAATGAATGATTTTGCAGATTATGTTATATTAAATAATAGAGATATTTGAGATAGAATGACATGAGATGGGTAGAAACGAACTTACTTCTTGAAGGTAGATAAAATAGCAAAACTTCTGTACTGGTTCTGTTTCCACTGCCCACTGCCCCTACCTTCCTAAAGCTGGGAGGGCAACCCCAGTTACTGCCCCACCTGGAACACAATGTAGGTGTTAGGAAAAGACCACCAAGAGCCATTGGCTCGTTCATCAGGAGACTCAACTAAGTGTGATTTCCCCAGAGAAGCTTCCAAGAGGCATATAAAGTTGATTTTACAGAAAATTTCTTTACTAGTCTCTATAAATCAATTTAAGTCTGTTAATATCTAGACTACTTTAGGGTTATTAATCTGCTAAAAGGCACTTTGAGGAAAAATTACCATAAGAACACAAAAGAAATTATGCACTACATTGAGTTGATGGTACTCATAGATATAAACAAACCTTTTTACTAGGCATTGATTTGGCTGCCTTTTGGGTTTATTCCATTTCTGCTAAAATATTATCTCCTTATATAGCTTTGAAACTTTGCTGACGTGCTGTTTCATTCTGAACTCAAAAAATCTCTAAAAGTTACGGTAAAAAATAAAAAGCTGTTTTCCCCTTCTTTCAGATCTCTTCTCTGCAACTAAGCATTGTCCTCTTGTTCCTAGGATGGTCCAGATTCTGCCAGAGGAAACCGGACAAAGCAGGAGAGTGCATGGCTATTCAGGCTGTGGTACAGCTTTGACCACAAGTATCCTTTTAAGTGCCCTTCCTATATTTATGAAATACCTATGATGAAATCCTCCTGAATTGAGTGTTGAGTTTCCTTACTTCTAATGAGTAAGGAAAGATGCATGCTGGGTACATGTATAGTCAGTCGTCTCTTGGGACAAATGCAGTGATCATTCACCCACAGGTAATCCTAGTGAGCATCTCTCTGAGCAAAAGGAATGTTGGTATTTCATTATGGGTGCCAACCCACTGCCTGGTAGACTTACGGGGCTCTTCAAACTTTGTTTCTGTGGGAAATATGCCTCTGTAGTGAATTAGTTGAAATCACACAATGAATGATGTGATGGTCAGGAAGAGACGTAGATTGGACAGTTAATCCATGTAGAAAGGATAATTTCTATTGACTGAACTCTGCCAAGTCTGATCTGGGCCTTGAGTGATCTTATCCTGATGTAACTGGGGCACATGCAGGGTAGACTGTTCTGGTAGATTCATTTGTTCCCAGGTGAAAATGAAAAACCAAAAATTTTAAACTTCATGGATTATTAAATTGATAATAGTGATAAAATAGGCACATAGCTTATTTTTGGCCTTTGAAGACTTTGAAAATATTTAAATATTTTTACTAAAGTGTAAGTGACATATATAAAATTACACAAATTTTAAGTGTTTAATTAATACACTTAATACAATGAACAGATCAAGAAACACAAAATTACCAGTTACTTTCATGTCGTAATCCACCTACTATGCCTTTCTCATGCCCAAATGTATCTTGTCTCCTGACTTCTAGCAACACTTAATATTTTTGCTTTTTTCCAGTTTCTAATCCTTTGTGTAAATGGAATTATATAGAGTATACATATATATATATATATATATATACACATATATATACATATATGTATATATAATTTTTAGTGTCTGGTTTATTGGCTTGATCATTGTGTGATTCATCTATGTTGTTGCAAATAACTCTCGTTCGGTGTATAGTATCTCATTATATGACATATACCACAGTTTGTTATTTTGTTGTTGATGAACATGTGAATTGTTTCTAATTTGGAGATACTATGAAAAATACTGTTATGAACATTCTTGTACATGACTTTTGCTGCATGTATATGTACCGTTTGTTGATAATATATCTAGGAGTAAAATTGCTGGGTCATAGGACATGCATAGGTTCAACTTTAGAAGATAATACCAAACAGTTTTATAAAATGGTGGAACCTCTCCTGTGTAGGAGAGGTCCAGTTGTTCTACATTTATTGATGGTATTCTCAATCTTTTAAATTTAAGCCATTCTAGTGGGATTGTGTACAGTTTTATTGCGACTTTAACTTGTTTTTCTCTGATGACTAATAAGATTGACCATCGTTTAGTAGATATTTGGTATGTTCTTTTATGAAACACCTGCTCATGTCTCTTGCCCATTTGTCTATTGGTTGTCTGCCTTTTTTATTGCTCATATGTAAGAATTCGCTATGTATTCCTGATATGAGTCTTTTTGTGCACCATATGTGATAAAATGTCTTTTCCAGTTTGTAACTTACCTTTTTAAATTTTTAAATGGAATCCTTTCATGAACAAAAGATCTTAATTCAGTTTATTTACCTTTTCTTTTCTGATAAATGTTTTTGTTTTTGGTGTCCTGTTTTAGAAATCTTTATCCCAAAGTCGTGAAACCAATTTCTTGTTATTTTCTAGAAATTTTGCTATTTACTTTCTGTGCATCTGGGTTTTTTTTAACCAAGTGACAGATGTGGTCAGTGAAAAAGTATAAAGATAAGTTGAGATCTTCTACATAAGGATACTATCATCCTTCAGGGGTGATTTAACTTCTTCCTGGTCAGTGTCTATGCTCAGGGCATCAGCAATTCCAGACCACCTTAGTCTAATCAGGAATAAAGGTGATTTGAAGCTGACTTCAGTTCCTGTGAGGGTTAGTCTGTTTTGCTTTTTTTCCTGGAGTACTGAACTAAAGCCTAGCAGGTTTATGTATTTTTCCATGAATGATCTTGAACTATTGTTCTTGTCAGACTCACTACTCCTTTGTAAGTTTGTCAGATGCGCTGCTCATCTTTGCAGGTGCTTTAGGGAAAATGTGGTACATTAAGTGCAAGACTCACCTCTTAGGCTTTCTCCTCCCAGATTCTGGCCAACTTTACTGCCTTGGAAGATTTCTCATGCCATTAAGCAGAAGATTTTGTTGCATTTTTTCTTTGCCCAGTTGTTTTCAGTGAAAACAGTGGTTCCAGTTACTTTGTGTGCTATTAACTGAAATAGTAATCCCAGGAATTTAAAAAAGGGTTTTATTATTATTATCACATTGCTATATGCTTTTAAGGATGTTGAATTCACTCCTCAGTCAGTGTGCATTTTATGCCATGCCCACCACCAGATGCCTTCCTCCCTTGTCCTGCACCAACCACCCCCTCCATTCTTGCATCCTGTGAATTTTGTAAGAGTCTGTTTTGTTTATTTATATTTCACATATGAGTTGAACTGTTCTGTACATCTTTTTTTCCTTCTGGCTTATTCCACTTATCAAGAACCCCTCCAGTTCCATCCAGGTTGTTACAAAAGGAATGGTTTTATTTTTTTAATAGCGGTATAAGAATTCCATTGAGTATATATACTTATGCTTCTTTATCCAGTCATCTGTTGATAGATACTTCGGTTGTTTTCATGTCTTGACTATTGTAACTTGTACTGCTGTGAACATAAGGGTGCAGATATTTTTCTGATTTGTGTGTTTTTTTTTTATTCTCTGGGTGTATATATAGAAGTGAGATTGTTAGATCAAATCTTTATTTTCATGAGAAACTGAAATCTCCATACTGTTTTCCAAAAAAGCTACACCAATTTATATTCCCACCAACAGTGTAAGAGAGTTCCTTTTTCTCCACATCTTCTCAACATTTACTGTTTCTAGTCCTTTTGATATAGGCCATTCTCAGTGGTGCAGTGTGATGACTCATTTTGTTTTTTATTTGCATTTCTCTGATGGTGAATGATATTTAGCATTTTTTAATATGTTTGTTGGCTATATATGTGTATTCTCCAGAGAGATGTCTATTCATTCTGTCCATTTTTTGAATGGGTCATTTGCTTTTTTTTTTTTTTGTTGGAGAGGTGCACATGCTCTTTATATATTTTAGAAATTAAGCTCTTGTCTAACATATGTTGTGCAAATATATTCTCTCATACAGTGGGTTGCCTTTTTATCTTATTGCCAGTTTCTTTTGCTGTGCAGAAACTTTTTAGTTTGATGTAGTCCCAATTGTTTAGTTTTGCTTTAGTTTCCTTTGCTGTAGATGACACTTCCCAAAAGACATCTTTGAGGCTGATGTCATAGAGCATTTTTCCTCTCTATATATTATGGTTTTAGGGCCTTTATCCAAATCTTTGATCCATTTTAGTTAATTGAATGGTGCCACTGAACAATCTAGCTTCATTTTTACAGGTGTCTGTCCAGTTTTTCAGCACCATTTGTTGGATAAGCTTTTCTTTCTCCAATGTATTATCTTGACTCCATTGTCATAGATTAATTGTCCATATAGATGTGGTTTTATTTCTGGACTCTCAGTTTTGTTCCACTAATCTTCTTGTCTGTTTTTGTTCTGATACCATGCTGTTTTGATGACAGTTGTTCTGTAGTATAGTTTGAAGTCAAGCAGTGTTATTCCTACATTTTTCTTCCTTTTTTTTTTGTTTTGAGGATAACTTTGGCTGTTTGGGGTCTTTTTTGGTTCTGTACAATCACTGGTATTATTTGTTCAATTTCCTTGAAAACGTCCCTGGAATTTTGATAGAAATTTCATTAAATCTGTATTTTGGTGGGTAATATGGCCATTTTAACCATGTTAATTCTTCTGACCCATCAGCATGGAAAATAGTCTTCCATCTCTTTGCGTCTTCTTATATTTCTTTTATCAGTGTCTTATAGTTTTCAGTGTATAGGTTTTTCACCACCTTTGTTAAATTTAATCCCTTGTATGTTAGCTTTCTTGTTATGATTGTGAATGGAATTTCTTTTGCTATTTCTCTTTCCTCTAGTTCATCGTTTGCATATAAAATGCTATTTATTTTTGTGTGTTGATTTTATATCCTATCACTTTACTGTATTTATCATATCAAATAATTCTTTTGTAGAGTTTTATTTCTAGGTGCAATGTCATATCATCTGCAAATAGCATTAATTTTATTTCTTCATTTACAGTTTGTATGTCCTGCCAGTTTTGGATGTTTATTTTGATGTCCTTTTCTTGCCTTACTTTTCTGGTCAAGTCTTTCAGAACTGTGTTGAATAGTAGTAGTGAGAGTGGGCATTTTTATCTTATTCCAGGTTTTGGGGTTAAAACTTTAAGTTTTTCACCATTGAGTATGATGTTAGTTGCGGTTTTATCATAAAAAGGCTATTATTATGTTGAAGTATGTGCCTTCTATTCCCATTTTGGTGAGTTTTTTTAATCATGAATGTGTGTTGAATCTTGTCAAATGCTTTTTTCTGCATCTATCACTATGATCATATGACTTTTGTTTTTCTCATTGTTGATTTGGTATGTATATCATGTTGTTTGATTTGTGTATATTGAACCATCAATGCATCCCTGGGATAAATCCCACTTGGTCGTGATGTATACATTTTTAAATGTGTTGTTTAATTTGGTTTGTCAGAATTTTGTTGACGATTTTTATATCTATATTCATCACTGATACTAGTTTGTAATTTTCTTTTTTGGCGTTATTCTTGCTTGATTTTAGAATCAGTATAATGTTAGCCTTATAGAATGTATTCGAGAGTTTTTTCTCTTCTTTGGTTTTATGGAAGAGTTTAAGGAAGATGAGCATTAGGTTGCCTTGGAATGTTTGGTAGAATTTACTAGTGAAGTCATCTGGTCCTGGCCTCTTGATTTAGGGAGATTTTTGATTATTGCTTCCATTTATTGCTTGTGATTGGTCTGTTAAATTTAACTGTCTTCCAAGATCAGTTTTGGAAGGTTGTAGGATATTAGAAATATGTCCATTCCTTCAAGATTGGTGACTTTGGTGGCATAGAAGTGTTCAAAGTAATTTCTTAGGATCCTTTATATTTCTGGAAGTTTGTAGTAATTTTCCCCCTTTCATTTCTGATTCTTGTTAGGGTTTATACTCTGTTTGTCTTTGTGAGTGTGGCTAAAGGTCTATCAATATTCTTTATTTTTCAGAGAGTCAGCTTTTAGTTTCCTTGATTTGGGGGATGATTTTCTAATTTTCTATTTAATTTAGTTTTGCTCTGGTTTTTATTATTTACTTCCTTCTGCTGATATTTGATTTAATTCTTTTTATAGTTCCTTCATGTGTGTGGTTACCTATTTAATTTGAGATGTCTCAGTTATTGGTGTGTGCTTGTATCACTCTAAACTTTCCTCTTATAACTACTTTTGCAGCATTCCATATGTTCTGGTAGCTTGTCTCTTCATGTTTCCAGATAATTTTTTTTATTTCATGTTTTATTTCTTCATTTATTTAGAGTTGTTAATAAGTATTTGTTAAGAAGTTGTTTAATCTCCACGTCTATGTGATTCTTCCAGTTTGGTTTTTCTGGTTCATTTCTAGTTTTAAACCTTGGGTCAGAATAGAAGCTATCTGTAATTTCAGTCTTGCTAACTTTATTAAGACATGTTTTAGATGTCTCAGTACATGTTCTATCCTAGAGAACATTCCATGTGCATGTGAGAAGAATCTACAATCTTTTTTATTGGGAATAGAGAGCTCTGTAAAAGTCTTTCAGAGCCATATGATCTATTACTTCATTAAGAGCTTTTTAAATTGACTTTTTGCCTCGTTGATCTATCTATTGATGTTAGAGGGGTAGTGAAATCATCTAATATTATTGTGTTACTGTAAATATTTTCCTTTAGGCCTGTTCAGTATTTGTTTTTTGTATTTAGGTCGTCCTGCATTGAGTGCATATATGTTAATTACATTTATTTTTAGATAAACCCCATGACCAAGTAGTGTCCATCTTTGCTTCTTTTAGATGGAAGTCTATCATGTCTTATATTAGTATTACAGGTCCTAATTTCTTTTTGTCTTCATTGTTTTGATTTACTTTTCCATAGTACTTCAGTTTTATCCTATTTTTGTCTTTGGATCTGATGTGGGTTTTTTGTAGGCATAATATTGATAGGTACTAACTATTGATTCATTCAGGCACTCTGTGTCTTTATTGGGAGTTTTTTTAAAAGACTTGTGAACATTGTATGCATATTACTGTCTGGGTTTGGAAAGGATGTAGAGAAATCCTTTTCTGGAGAGAATCCACAGGAGTGATAAAACACTAAAGTGACAAGAAATTGACTCTTATTGACATTCGGTGTTCCACTTACAACAATGGATAGATAATCCAGATAGAATGTCAGTAAGGAAACATTGGACTTGAACTACATTTTAGACAAAATAGACCTAAAAAACATACCCTAACGTTTCACATAATAGCAACAGAATATACATTGTTCTCAAACACATAGAACACTCTCCAGGGTAGATCATATGTCATGAAACAAGTCGACAAGTTTAGGAAGTTTAAAATCATATCAGGCCTCTTTTTGATTACAATGATATGATATCTAGACATCAGTGATAGAAGGAAAACTGGAAATTTCACTAATATGTGGAGATCAAACAATGGAATAGAATAACCAATGGTTTGAAGAAGAAATCAAAAGAAATAAAAAATATTAAGACCATTAAAGTTGAAACACAGCATATCAAAACTTATGGGATGTAGCAACATCAGCTCTAAGAGAGACATAGCAATAAATTCCTACATTAAGAAAAAACATTGAAAAGCCTAATTTATACTTAGAACTAGAAAAAGAAGAACTAAGCCCAAGAACTAGAAAAAGAAGAACTTAGTCCGAGATTATCAAAAAGGAGATAACAAAGGTCGGGGAATAAAGAAATAAAAGAGGCTATGAAAATAATAGAAAAGATGATTGTATCTAAGAATTTTTTGAAAAGAAAAGCAAAATTGACAAATTTTAGCTAGACTAAGAAAAAAGAAGACTCAAATAAGTCAGAAATAAAAGAGGAATCATTACAACTGATACCATATAAATACAAAGTGTCATGAGATATTATGAACAAGAATATGCCAACTAACTTAATAATCTAGAAGAAATGGATAAATTCCTAGAAGAAAGCAACTGAAGACTGAATAATTAAAAAATCCAAGCAATAACAAGTAAGGAGATTGAATCAGTAATTGAAAATCTCCCAACAAAGAAAAGCTTAGTGTCAGATGGTAAATTCTACCAAACATATAATGAAGAATTAACAGTTTCTCAAATTATTTCAGAAAATGAGAATGAAATATTTATATACTCGTTTTATTTCCTTGATATGAAAACCCAACAAGGACACTAGAAGAAATTAATATTATAGGCCAATATTTTTGATGTACTATATGTAAAAATCTTTAACAAAACACTTTAACAAATTTATTTCAACAGCATATGAAAGGATCACACATCGTGAGCAACTGGGATTTATCATTGGGATGCAATAATTGTCCAACATACTTAAATCAATAAATATGGTACACCACATTAACAAAATGAAAGAAAAAAACATGATCATTTCAACAGATGTAAAAAACCCTTTGACAAAATCCAGCATACTTTCATGATCAAAACTATCAATAAATTTGGTATACATAGAATGCACTTCAACATAAAAAAGGCTATATGTGACAAGCTTGCAGCTAACATCGTACTCAGTGATGAAAAACCGAATGTTTTTCCTCTAAGACCTGGAATAAGACAAGGATGATCACTCTCACCATTCTTATTAACGTAGTATTAGAAGTCCTAGTCAGAACAATTAGGCTACAAACAGAAGTAAAGGGCATCCAACTCATGAAGAAATAAGCAAAATTGTCTGTAGATGGCATGATTTTATATATGGGGAACCTTAAAGAGTCTACCAAAACTCCATTAAAACTAATAAATTCAGTAGAATTGCAGGATATAAAAATCAACAACAAAAATAATTTGCATTTATGTACACTAATAATGAACTATCAAAATAAAAGAATACCAGTTAAAATAGCATCAAAAACAATGAAATTCTTTTGGGTAAATTTAACAATTGAAGTGAAGATCTGTATACTTAAAACTGAAAAACATTGATGAAAGAAACTGAAGACACAAATAAATAGAAGGCATTCTGTGTTCATGAATTGGAAAAATTAACATTGTTAAAATGTCCATATTACACAAAGTTATCTATAGATTCAATGACATTCCTATAAAAATTCTAATGACATTTTTCCACAAAAATAGAACAAACCATCCTACAATTTGTATGGAACCACAAAAGACTGAATAGCTAATGCAATTTGAGTAAGAACAAAGCTGGAAGCATCATGCTTCCTGATTTCAAAGCTATAGTAATCATAACAGTATAGAACTGGCATAAAGAGGATACATAAACCAATGGAAGAGAATAGGGGATCCATAAATAAACCTGAGCATATATGGTCAGTTAATTTTTGGCCAGCATGCCAACAAAACACAATGGGGAAACAAATTATGTAAAAAAACACAAAACTGGATATCCACAAGCAAAAGAATGAAACTGGACTCTTATTTTACAGAAAGACAAATACTGTGTGATCTCACATATGTGGAATCTAAAAATGTCAAACTCTTAGTAAAAGAGAGTAGAATATTGGTTACTAGGAGTTGGGAGTGGAAAAAATGGGAATCTGATGGTCAAAAGGTTCAATCTTTAACTTAGAAGATAACTAAGGTCAGGAGATGTAAGGTACAACATAGTGACTTTAGTTAATAATGCTATATTATATATTGAAAGTTGACTAAGAGAGATCTCAAGTGTTCTTACCATACACTCTAAAGAGGTAATTGTGAGATGATGTACATGTTAATAAACTGTGGTACTCATTTCACAGTGTATATGCATATCAAAATATCTTATATACTTTTTTAATATATTCAATTTATCATTATGCCTTAATAAAACTGGGGGTTGGAAAAACTGGTTCTTTGAAGGGTAACTGGAATGACATATAAAATCTTACCTGAATGTAAAGTTCAGTGACTTTGGGATTTCTACTTTTTAGTTTGGAAAAGAAACTAAGAAGAACATAAGTAGCAAAAAGTGCCTGAAGAATTCGATGTGAAAGATGTCCATGATTCAAAAAGTGGGCTTTGATTACATCAGAAGGGACTTCAGTTGGACATGAATGAGTCTCACAACTGGCAGGACTGAGTGTGGTACCTTCTTCCCTGAAAATGGGGTAGACAGGCTTTCAGTTTAAGATGAGAGGCTTAGCATACACACATACCTCCATTCTCTCTCCAGTATTCATTAGAATTGCAGAAGAGATGTTTTTGACTACTTGGAAGACCAAAGGTAGAATTATTAGCAGAGAAAATTGTAGCATACGACAAAAGTCAGTCTTGAGTCAGTTTTTTTCAGGTGATTAATTAAAGAATGTTGTTAGTAACAGCCACAACAGGTACTTTCTGTGTCAACAGATCAACTGGTAGCTGTTAATTTTCTCTTCAGGCCCTAGATCTCTAAAGAAAATGAAGATACTGTTGGGCAAGGCTTGGTAGAGAAACAGCTCTTGAGACCAACAAAGAGTTTTCTCCTCAGTAACTTTGGCCTGATGAACTGGGTAAAGACATGGGGGTCGGGGGCAAAGTAATTAAATAATTACAAATATTCATTTTCTAAATTTCCAACCAAATCCTGAGTTGAGGGGCTTTTCCAGTTGTAATCTAAAAATAGGTTTTTAGAAAAAGAATCAAACAAGAAGAAACTCTTGGAAATTAAAAATAAAATTTCCGATATTAACAAAAAATGGAATGTATAGATTGATTACATGAGGAAGACAAATTTGATCTCGAAGATAAAAAAATATCTAAAAATTAGAGCAAAACATTAGAGATGTGTAAGAGAGATGTTTCCAGATGTAGAAGCTAGACCCAGATGGCCCACAGTCATTTAAGGGGATCTGAAAAAAAAAAAAAAAAAGGATTGAGACTATGAAGGAAAAGAAGAGGCAAAGAAATAATGAAAGAAACAATTCCTTAGCCAAGGAAAGATACTTGGCTACAGAGTGCAAGTGCCCACCTAGTGTAACTAGGATGAATGGACACCATAGCATTCTGTAACTATGGGAGGGAAGCGGCACTCCCACAGCCTTCCAAAGAGAAAAACAACCTCTGAAGGATGATGAGTTCTAGGATGAAAAGAAAAAGCTGAACTTAGAAATCTACACCCAAACTCTTCATCAAAAAGGAAGATGACTTTCAGATATGCAAGAGTACAAAAAGTTTGCCACTTGTGCAGACTCTATAGGGAAGGGAGGATGGAACCAAACAAATTCAATAAAGGGGACAGTTCAAGAAGCATTGATTTGTTATAACACAGAAGTCAACAAGATAAAAAAGAAACGAAAACTATTTAACAAGACACTCAAGTTGTCCTAACTGATGGGCTTAAAATCATATTATATTACATTGCCTTTAATGGAGCTCCAGTCACTCTGTTTGGTTCTAGTGAATGATATTCATGGAATAACATTAATACAAATGCTGCTTATTGGTTTTTAATACTTAGACTCAATCCATAAACAACAAAAGATTTATCAGTTGTAAAATAAAATGCAGTTGTTATATTATATATCTGTAGTATGAAATTATAGAAATTGGAAAGAGGAGGCAAGAGTGCAAATGAGTAAAATTTACCATTTTTCGTAGGAGGAAGTTAAAAACCTTTGAATAAAGTTAATAAACCAAGAAATAGGAGAAAAACATATTCTGTAGAGTTGTAATAGTAATTATCAGAATAACTGGGTGGAAGAGGGACTTGCTATTTCATTTTTTGCCCTTTCAACAATTTGAATATTTAAAAGTATCGTGTATTTATTTTCCCTCTTAAAAAAGCTGTTAGAGTGCCTTCTGTATTTGCGGGAAAGGGAACTTTTTTTGAACTTTCTGAGGTAGAGAACTGAAAGGTAGCCTCCAGGCTTCCCTGGTGACTCCTGTATTAGTCATTCTACAAATCTGTCAGCTTCTGAGCAAAAGACACAAGATAAGTGATAAGCCTCTGGGTGCTGTCCCCAGGAGTGTGGTTAGAAGACAACAGTCTGTACTTCCTCCTTTGTTGAGTAATTCCTAACTAGAAATATATTCCCCCTACCCCGCCATCTCCCTTCCATCTCCTCCTACAGTTTCTTCTCTCCTGTGCTGCTCTAAGTTAAGTATGAACGTGGTAGTGCTTAGAGCAACCATTCTGTTGGATGCAATAGGCTGTGACATTTCACCATTTTTTTTTAAAGTAGTCTGGCCATTCCTGCATTGGAAGTGGCCACATGAGTCCCCACCTTTTCCACATTGCCTGGCTTGTATCAGAAATGGGTTCATCTCCATTACAATGTGATACATGCCTCATGATGCTTCCAACATAGGGATTGCCCCTTTACCAGCACAGATACCCACAGACTGACAAATCCTGAGTTCTCCACATAACAGCTGGTCTTCCCACAAGAGAGTAGTCTTAAGCAAGGGTGAGTTTGCTTCCCAGGGGACATTTGGCAATGTCTGGAGGTATTTTTGTTGTTACATTTCAGCGATGGCTTGGGGGTATACTAGCATCTAGTGGGTAGAGATCAGGTGCTAGACATCCTACAATGCGCAGGACAGCCCCCTACAATAAATAATGATCTGACCCAAAGTGTAGATAGTTTGGAGGTTGAAAAGCTTTTGGAGAGTCTGGGAAAGAGGCAGTAGGTCTGAGTGACATTATTGAAATCATTTCACATCTCACTTTTCTCCTTGGTAGCAGCTCCAGGTTACCTGAGGTCCTGTCCACCTTGAACGTTTCCACCGCGTGACCTCTGGGTAGAGTGGTTTAACAAGGGTACTGACAGAACCAGGGGCTGCAGCAACCCACTCAAGGTGCACTGACTCCTTCCTGTCTTCAAGACATGGACTTGTTGTTTGTCAAAGCTGGAATGCTGATTGAAACCAAAATTCTCATTCAGAATAACAAAGAAAGGTGTTCTCATTAATTATTCTTTTTAACTGAAAATTGGGACTAGCCAACTTGAAAGTTAACATAAAGGTCAGTGGAGCATAGTTTAATCTTTCATTCAGACAGTTGCAAATGACATGTATTTTCTGTTTTTTAAAATGAGAGAGAGGCTTTTTCTGGGCAAAATATTGAATGATTTAGTCTTTGGGATTTCTAAATGCTCGTTGTTGGGTGTGTGTTTTCTTCTCAGCCATTTTCCCTTAATTCTCTTTTTAAAGTTACTTGAAGCCCATCCTCACACACAGTGGCCCTCCATTGACCACCACTCTCCCGGCCTGGTGTGGCCTGCTAGCTCGATGCCTGACCAGTCCTCAGGTGTATGACGTAAGTACAACATGCATTCCTGTTCGCCATGCCAACGTAATCTCTTGCCTAGACAGAGTAAACCTATTGTGCTCAAGGTTCCAAATTTGCACATTTTACTTCTCTAATAAGACTATTGGAAGTGGTCAGCTAACATGTTAATATATTTTTCACAATGAAAGAGAAAGCTTTTCTAGGGATATGGGTTCTCCCAAACATCAGCAGCCGTGGTGCAGAAAGAGCACTGGATTTGGGACAAGAGCAACCAGACTCAAACTGAAGCCCTGTTAGACCATTTAAGTGCTCTGTCCCCCTTTTTCCTACCTGTAAAATTGACCAAGTACTACTAGTTGGCTATGAGAATTAAATGATAAAGTACAGAAAGATATACAATAAATGACACAGCATTTCACAAATGTAGGACTTCTTTGTATAAGAAGTTTATTTGTGTTGAAATGGCTTTTTTTCCATTTTCAGATTCTAGAAAGAGACTCAGCACCCTATTAAAAGAACATCCATACTGGCAGGCTTCTTAGATTTAGGGCTTACCTTTTGGGCTCCTCAAGAAGGTTGCCAGGCAGAGAGGTGGAGAGAACAAACAACTCCTCACATGGAAGGACTAGACTAGAAGAGAGGGAAAAGACCTTCCTTTTTCCTGAATGCTTCCTCCCTCATCCTAATCATTTGTCATCAACACAGTCATGATACCCTAGGGAAAAGACCTTAAATTTGTATAGAGCTTTACAGCACACCAGAGCTAGGTTCATTCTCTTGGCCATACTGGGAATAAGCAGGTACTGCAGCATTACAGATGCAGAAAAGTGCCAAGGTTCCTTGATTAGTAATTAGAGCTGAAGCCCAAATGCAGGTTCCAAATAATGTTTCAGATAACCTGCAGTTTACTTCATTGGTTGCAAGAAAGCAGAACACAAAATCCAGGTGTGAGAGAGCAGGGTCCTAACCAGGTTAGTCCAGGTGGAGTGAGACAGCAGGCTTGGGAAAGGGTGAGGACGTTGGGGTATTCCAGAGGGGAAATGAATGTGGATACCATAGCTGGGCAGGGGCACTAGGGTGCAGGGAAATGGAGTGTCTGGGGTGTCCCCCAAATCTGAGAGTACATCTCCGTAAATGGCAGTTCCTTCCTTCAAAAACAAGGAATACAACAGCCAGGTCACCATGTGACCTGCTGTCATTGCTGTTCTGCAGGCTCTGTGTGGCATCTCAGGGACATCAGGGACCCTGTGTGACTCCTTCCAGAGGAAGGCAGCAACTGAAAAAGCCTGGTGGGCAGGGAGAGAATTTTAGATCTGCAAACGCAGCTGGGTTACAGGCTTTACCTCCCTGGGAGCACAGGTTCTGCCATGACCTATTTGAATTTCCACCAAATGTGACAGAGAACAGCTTCAGCATGTCTTTCTTTTAAAAATAATTGAAACTTCTATCCACCTCAGTCCCTCCCCATCTACACATGAAATTCCTGTGCCATCTCTGATAAACTTTAGGCTACAAAAAGAGGGTAAGATGGTGAAAACACATTTCCCAAAAATTGGTTCCAGTCTTAAAACTTGGGCTCTAAGCAAGAATCTCCTCCCATATGGCTGCTGCTGTTTTGGGCTGGAGTCCCGACCAGGTTCTCAACCATCTCTGGGCATGGGGGAGGCCTACTGTTGACAGTAGAAGCGAAGCGTCTTTGAGAAATTAATTGAGGAACCCAGTGGTGGGGGCGTGGAGCGGCTCCTGGCAGAAGGTAGTGCCTGGTGAGGGCCTCAGACGCAGCGCTCTCATGGTTTGACGCTGTTGTGTGATTCTCACCCACCACCTCCGGGGCTTTTGTACCTCACCCTGTTTGTCTGGGAGATAGCTCAGATGTTCATTATTCATTATTCCCACTCAGTCTAAACCACTAAGGCTTGATCTCCACCTAGAAAACTAGGGTTCTTCCACTTAATGAAAATGACCTTTGGTTGTTTAATATGCACATGTTCCCACAAAACATTGAAGATGTTCGCAGGGTTATTTTACTGCATTTTCATAGCAGTCTTCACTGGACAGACACTTATACATTTATCCAAACCTGCAACTTAAAACTTTTGTTGATGCTACCATCAACAATTTGAGGGAGTGTATTGCTTTCATCATCTACATCAAACGTTCATTAACCTTTGATATGAAAGTCTCTCCCCACTGGGTTTTACTCCATCCTTGCTTCTGAAAGACCTTTCCTGGGTGCTGTTTGTCTAGGTAAGCTTCGTAATGGAATGGGTCGACATCCAGCTTTATTCCCTCCTGTTAGGGAGCTTTGACTTGCTTTCACTGCAAGGGTGCAGAATTGGACCGCACCAGGATTCCTGTCAGGGGCTTCTCTTTGCTGCCCTCACATGCACTTGTTTCATATTCCTACTTGTCGCTCTGTGGCTTGAATCTTGAAACAGCCAATGGCATACCAGCAGAGCCCTCCCCTGAAAATTGAGAGCTCAAGAACCCTGGCAGGGGTATTTTGACAAAGATGAACAAAAGCATTACTTAGCACATGTGTGAATGGAAGAAAAAGAAAGTGCTAAAACAGGAAACATGATGTCATTTATTGTCAAGCAAAATATCCCAGAGAAGATTGAGTTTCAGGACTTTCTAAGCACTAATGGAGAGGCAAAAATTTGAGAAATTGAGATGAGTTTTAGAACTGTGGTCTACCTGAGTAGAGAGTTTATATTTTGCACCCTGCCTCATTCCAGTGAGGATTTGAGGCAGCAAGTAAGAAAAGTTGCTTGCTTGCTTATTGAAAAAAAGCTGGAGTATTGGTTAAGTGGAGTCACATTGTAGAGTGTGGAGAAGTCGACATCATGAAGAAACTATGCAGAAACAAGCATGTGCTTGTCACTAGTGAGTGTGCAGAGAAGAGCTGCGACAGAAGGGAGGTAGACAGAAGCCATGAGTCCTCCCTAGGTGAGCACATTTAACAGGCATTCATCTAGCACCTTCTATGAGTTCAGCCCTCTAAAGAAGAGTGCCAAGATGATAAGGGGATCACTCATAGCCCTGCATGTGGCCTTGGGCACCATGGGCTAACGGGGTCATGAAGGTGTCCAGGAGGTAGGCTCAGTGTCCTGGATGGATGAGCCCTTGTCATGTAGAGGACACAGGATTCCAGAGGAGCTTCTAAGGGTAGATGGAAAAGAACAGTTTGCCAGGAGCACTTTGAAACCCTGGTTTGCCATTTAAGAAAAGTTCAGTGTTTAACAGATTCAGTGCTGTGGGGGCAGGGAAGCAGATGGCCCCTTGGTTTGCGTGTTAAACCCACTGGAAGGTAAAAGGTGGTGTCTGCCCTCACTCTGCTTCCTCACAGCTTCCCTGCCCTCTTGTAGTTTAAAGCGACTGCACAGGGCTAAAAGCCACCTTGCCCAGGCTTGTCAGTTTTGCTGCAACTGCGGCTTAGCATGAGATGCTATGCCAGTCCTTTTCCTGGTGGGCTGATTTTCTCATCCCCACTGTGGATCAAATGAGAGCCTATATGACATTCCTGGGAGGCCCAGAATAATTATGTTTAATAAAGCATACCCTTCCTCTCCATCACTTGCTTCATCTACCTGAGGGCTTCTTAACAAGGTTTTTCTGTGGGAACAAAAACAAAGTCCTAATTATGCTTTATCATCTTCTTTTAGTTTGACAAGAACAAAGAGTTCAGATGTAAAGCAGGTGCATTTAGGGTGGTGTGTATAGGGCACGAGGCCTGTCCTGAAGACCTACCCAGAGAACAGAACCCTTACTTGCAGGTTTGCCCAGTGACTTTATCTCTTCCTTTCCTGGAGGGTTATGAAGCTGCAAATCCAGGCTGCTCTCTCTTCTTCCCTTTTGTCACTACCCCTGAGCTATGCCAGGCATTTAAAATCAAAACTGCTTTCTCTTATTCAAAGCCTGGTTCAGGCAAGTTCAAGGCAGACAAGTTTCATAATCCCAGATTTTCAAATGAGGAGTTGAGATTGGGGTTGGCTTCAGTCCCAGAAGATAATCTGTCTCCCCTTGTTTGTGCTTATCGTGTTGTGCTTGCTTTTCAGAACCAAGAGCCACTGAGAGAGGAAGACTCTGATTTCATTTTGACTGAAGGTGACCTTACCTTGACCTATGGGGACAGCACAGTGACTGCGAATGGCTCATCAGGCTCCCATACGGCCTCCATGAGCCTTGAGAGTGGTCGGAGAACAAAGAGTAGCTCTGAGGAGGTGCTGGAACGAGACCTGGGAATGGGAGACCAGAAGGTTTCCACCCGGGGCACCCGCCTAGTGTTTCCCCTGGAGGATAATGCATGACTTCCCCCCACCCCGAAACCCTGAAGCGATGGGGGTAGGCCCACCAGTGGGGTGAGGATGGCTGCAAGCCCAGTGTTGTTTGAGGTGGGGCACTGACTGGATGGAACTAACGCTTCTATTTTATTCTGGTCTGAAGATATCTTAACACTTAAAATTTAACCCAAGATGCAGATGGTGGGGCTGAAGTGTCTCTAAATCAAGACAAATGCAGACCTAGTCCCACTTTTTCAATAGTAGTGCACTGTTCAGAGTTAATCAAACAAAAAATTAGCATGCTTTAATGGTCTTTTAATTCACTCACCTGCTGGTGTGGCAGGTGCTGGGGATTCCTTCCAGGAGAGGCTTCATAGCCACATGTGGCAGTGCAATTCTAGCTAGCTGTAGGAAAGTCAAATTAGGGGCAAACAGGCAGAATAATGATCATGAAGGAAGGCAACTAAGATAGGCGCTCCAAGGATGATGGGACACTGGCATTAAATGGGACAGAAAACATGAAGAAGCAATTTGCTTGGAGGCTCCGGCAACAAGGAATGCATGACCGGAACCTCATGTCAGGAGGATTTTGCTACTTGTGTTTTCTCTAAACTGAAGATTAGAAAATATATCCATGAATAATGTTCAACGTGGGAGAAAGAATTATAATTCATTCTCTGGAAAATCTCCATAAAGAAGTTATGGACAGACTTTGGTCTAAAACCAAAGGCAAAATAGTTATTATGCTATTGTTTTGAAACTTACTCTGAGGACAGGAGAAACTATTTAGAAACTGATGACATCAGTGCAAAAATCAGTCAACTTTTGAGGGCTACCATGTGAACTGACTGCATGGAAAATTGTTCATAGGGCTGAGCTATCTAGTGTAGGTTTAGAAATAACATCAATATTTGTAGGGTGTTTTTATCTGGGGAAGAGAAGGCAAGAAGAAGAAACCTAAGAGGCAGTAGGCTAGTGTTCAGAGGGAAGAAATCTCACTGCAAAACAACTAATTGCAAAGAAAATATAAGATAGTATTCTAAAGACTAGTTGAATTAAAAACTTGGAGCTGATAAACACATGAGATTTCAGTGGCCATGTGAGGAATCAGAGGCAAGTCAATGTAAAGTTAAGCATTATTCAACCCAGTGGGAGACTCTGTCTACTTTAAGATTAAAAATCCAGAGTCTTAAACCTGAGTGCCATTTAGAGAAGAATCATTTTCAGTATCTAGGGAGACTTGTATCAGTTTCATGTAGGAGTGTGGTTTAAAATTTCAGGTTTTAGTTTGGGTTCTTTGTGGGTGAGTGCTTCTACCTGTAGTAGAGGAAATACTGAGAGAACTCTGAGAAACCAAGTTTGAGATGCTCCCCATGTCTCTATGCTTCAGTGCTAGTATATTTGAAAACCCAGTTTCTTAAAAATGTTTTCATAAAATGTGGGAATTTTTCTTACTATGACAGACAAAATAGAAGCCCAGTCTAGTACACCCGTAATTAAGTTGGCCACTTAACCTCCTGAACTCTTAGACATCACTTCACACTTCATTTTTGAATAGATAATTGGTGCAAACGAAGAAACATTCTTGGGTCAAGCAATATGAAATTACTGATATTGAACATTTTAAAAAATGGAAATGGCAATTTCATATGGTTGAATATAATACATTGATTGATTTTTGTTCCCCTTTTTTCTTTCTAACGACACCAAACTCCATTTTGGTTTTATGGTCATCTGTGGGCTTTGTAAATATGGAAAAGTCAAATAAATTCCTAACTCCATGAGGCCTCAGGGTTACCCAGTCTAGTGAAGGACTTAAACCCTATATGATTGTGATATGGCCCGCAGTCAGAGAAGCAGCTTTCTTTGCTGCCCCCAGGGGTTCAGGTGTCATGGGGTCAGGCTGCGGAGGTGCTGAAGATGTGTGTATGTACCTAGCCTGGAACCAGCACAGGAGTTTCTGGATATCTCAATACTGACCATTCATGCCATGGAAATTAAAAAGTAAGGCTTTAGTATGTCTTAATATTTTACAGAGATGAAGAGACAGGCTGGTTGACTCACCAGCTGAATCTTTATAAAGCTTTGCTTACCTCTTACATTGCTTACTTATTTAATGTTGGAGGGAGGAAGCTAACAGAAAAGCCCTGATGATTGTTCTTGAAAAGGGCCAATCAGGACACATCCTCTCTTCATTAAGTTCAAGGCTTTGCTGTCAGTTTGGCTTTCTAGGAAGCTCTCCACATATAAGAAATTACCATTGTAGGGACCAAAAACAACCACTGAGTTTTCCATTCTAGTATTGGTCAATCTGTATACTGGTGTGTCACTACTACAGGGTCTTGTCATCTTCACTGCAAATAATTTATTCTGACCTACTTAAATATAAGTCAATGGATATTTGGCAAGAATAAAATCTACCTAGAGTTGTGCTCATTTGGTTAGATCCTTTATTTAGTGAATCAGACCGAGTCTCCAGCCTGTGATTCTCACTGTTGTTTCCAAGATAGGAAGAAGAATCCTAACTTTGCCAGGGGTGCAGGAAAATGAGTTCATTTGTCACTTCTAGAAGCATTATGCCTATGCTGAGGAAGAAAGTAGCATGTCACAAAACCCAGAAACCATGTACCCCAAGCTGACTATCTGCTGTGAATCTTATAAATTGGATAGAAATTGTTAAGCAGGAGTACATCCAAAATGTCTTTGAGGGAAAGCCCATGTCACCTTACAAATGTTTGTTCTGGGTTGCAGGGGTGACAGTTCAGCAGAGTCAGATAATCTAGGACAGAGGTTCTCTGTCCTGGCTGCCACTAGAATTACCAAGCCAGTTTTTTAAAAATACAAAGGCAAGGCCCTACCCTGAGGATTAAGATTTAGTAGATTTGGAGTGGGGCCAGGCCTCCATGCTTTGCTTTGTATCCTTGGAGATTCTGATGTGCAGGGGGTGTTGAGAGCCTTTAGTTTAGAGCTTGCTGTGAACCCTATTTGGAACCTTATTTAAAATAATGGCCTGACAAATTAAGCTTTAAAATAATTGGTAGTCATGTGAAACAAATTGAGCATTGATGAATAACACTGACTGGGCAGCTGCGGAAATTTTGTGCTAATAATTGCTGCAGAATTCAAGCACATACTCCATAAAGTACAACTAAAAAGGGCACGTTTGAAAACTGTAATATGAAAGGGAGAGAAGGGAAACTTGAGCATATACATCCGGAGTCTTTCAAACCTGTCATCTTTGTTTCCATTTGTGGAAAAGAAATAGTTTTGTCTTAACTGAGCTGCTAACCAATCAGATGTGAAGTTTTCTGAGAAGCAATTTTCAGCTCAACCTGGGATTGACTGTGTGTTAAGTGGAAGGTTAAGATCACTTGCTCTCATGTGGTGGTGGTATTAGTTGCAGATAATTAAGGAGATACAAATATTTGTATAGCATTGACATGGGAAGTATGAAAAATTCCTGAAAATTTTTTCAATACTCTTGGAGGGCCCACAAGGAGATCTGAATACTCCATCACAGAAAAGAAAATTTGAAGTTTAAGTAAGGGTGCATTTCTTCCTAGGAAAAAAGAATAGGAAGGGCGTATGTGATTAAATGGACTCTGACCATACAGGGTACTTACTGGGGGTGATCAGACAAATAAGCATTAATTGATGCCTTGCAGCCAAAAAAAAAAACCACACTGTGATATCAAATGTTTCATCAAACAAACACCAAGGAATTATTTAGGTTATGTTCTCTAGACCTGAAAATGTCCTTGGTGATTTTATTGACAAATGAAATAGCTTTAGAAAATAAGAAAAAAAAATGTTATCTCAGCTATCCATGAACATTTCCATTTAGGGCAAAGAATGAACAGTTCCTTCTAAAATAGAGGTCCGTTTCACATACACACTCCTTCAGTATATCTCTCTGTGTGCAGTGGGAGTCAATACAATAATGGCAGATATTTAATGTGAACAAAGTGCTTTCTAAATGTAGAAATACCACTGATAAACTTAGGGGAGACTGGTGGCAGGGCCACTGAGCAACTCGTTGGGTATGAAATTTGTCTGCTTGGAAACCTGCCTTGGTACCCATTATGAGTTCTAAGTAGAATATTAGAAAGCCGACTGTACCATCTGTTGTAAAATGTAATCTGGAATGAGAGCTGTTGGAAAGTCAGCTTGCTGATTCACTCAGTCTGTGACTTACTATTCCACTTCAGAAATGGAGAACTTGACAAGTTTCATGTCTGCCTTTTGACATTGATTCTGTAGATGAGCTAGTGTCAGAGCTAATCTCTCATATACATTGGACTAGTAACACTGACTTCTGATCTCTTTTTTAAGGGCAAATTTTATGTAAGTTGAAGGAATCTCAGTGGCCAAGAGTTAGAATCTAAAAACAATTCATCTCAATGCTGCTTTCATCACTTTGATATCTGAAAATACTTTCCCCCTTTCTAAAACCTATTAAGAACAATACACAGAGAAATTCAATACAAACAAATGATAGTAAGTACTTTATGACAATCCTTTCCAAATGAGATCTACAGATAAACCATTTTTTCAGCTTCAATTTTCATGGTTTTTAAAAATTAATAGACACATTTAGTCACCCTGTGCTAACAGAAACTATAAGGAGCAAAACCAAAGTTTTTGATGTTTTATTTTTGTAAGCAAGGTATACTGTAACCATGGCCCATGTGGAGCACAAAGGCAGCTAGTTTTCTGCTACACAAGTTTTGGAGATAAGAAGGGGAAGGTCTTTTCTGCTGCCTGTTGAAAAGTTCTGAAACGGACAAGAGAGCACTTCAGGAAGGTCATTTTCTCATAATAACAGCCCTCTTTTAAAAAAGGTTAACAGAATTGCCAAATGTCATGATCACTTCAACTCTTGGACAGTGGAAAATTACCTGGGTCTGTATATGTTGGAGGAACTCAGAAAAGGACTTGTCTATAACATGAAGAACTCACATCTGCTGTCTGAAAAGGTTAAGATCCCCGTGTTACTGGTGACTAACTGCATAGACATTGGGGGATTGACTTTTGTTGTGATTGTTCCAGTCAGAGGAATGATTTTCAGTTGTGTTGGATGTTATGTCTATGGATTTGGAATTTTCCCTGAAATCATTGATTTAGACTGTGACTTCAGGATAGGGTCACCTCTTCCTAGGTTGTCTTTTACTTTTTCTTTTCTTTTTTTACAAAATATACACCTAGTACTTCTTACTTAGGAAGTTTTACTTTGTCCATTAAAATGATTAAATGTGAAGACCACCAAGACTCACTTCATATATAGAAATTTATAAAACAGAATAGGATGAATTTCACATGGGATGATGTGACCTTCTGGGGAACTTTTTATAGAGCTCTTACTGTAGTTGGGGAGAATTTGGTCTTCTTCCATTGAACAGTAGCAAAGTTGTGGTTTATAAAATTAACAGTATAGTATGTTATATAAACATGTTCTATAAAATAATATTAATGTATAATTGTTAAAAAGTAAAAAATTAGAGTTATCAGCAACTGCAGTTAGATCCCCAAGTGCTACCTTTCCCTAGCATTTACCTAATGTTTGCCTTTGTGTATGTGTTTAGATTGATATTGTAAAGCTAGGCACGTTTTCCTTTACTGATATTTAACCCATTTTTCAAAGCTTTTTTTTTTTTTTTTTTTTTACAAAACTCAAAATAAAAAGGTTAACTGGCTGAACCAATCTTGTTTTGTATTTTAACAGTATGGAGTGCAGTATGATCCTATTATTAGTCTGGTTCTTCTCTTCACTAAGAGGTTCTTTTCTGAGTAGAAGTTTTCCTCTCCAGCTTCATTTAGAACAAATCTGGCCTACCACCTACTTTTGTAAATAAATTTTTATTGGCATATGTTCTGCACATTCATTTGCATATGGTCTGTGACTGCCTTCTTGGAGACCCAAGGAGTTGCACTGAAATGAGCAACTATTTGCTGGAAAATCTGCAACTATTTATCTGGCTCTTACAAAAAAGTTTTTTGCTGGCCCCTGATTTAGATGCTTGAAAAAAATTAGTTTTCAAATGTTGTCTAAAATTCATGGCAACAGATTTTTGAGATTTTCTATATGTTCCTTAAGGTTAAAAGAAGCACTCTGAACCTACTCTCTGTCTATGAGTCTCCTGACCCGCAACTTTCTTAACAGGCTCAAAGTGTTGGATAATTGCTAAGATTCCTGAATCCAACATCCAGTTTTCTTCCTTTGTATGTGGACTAGGTTTTCTCTGAACCATGCAGTTGAACCACATCATAAAATCTGCTTCCTAGCAAAACAAAACAAAACAAATCCTGTCATTGACATAACTCCAGAGTCATTTAATAGTGTAAGTACAGAATACCAGATAGAACAATTTGAAAGCAAAGAATTTGTTTCATTTCATTAGGATTCTCCCACCTAGGAAGAGAAATTACTTTTTCGCCCCTCTCAGTTCAGGGGTGCGAGGAGAGGGAGCTACCTGAAAAAGAGCTAGATGACTCAGGTTTAAAACAATATCATCCAGACCTTTTATTTATTTATTTTTTAATCAAGATACACAGGACTGCACTTGGCCCTTATTCACATTGATGTTTTATCTAGACACCTGCTGATGGAAAATGGTACCAAATGACATCTCTGTTCTGAGGACGCCTTATTGAAATGGCTCTAGTGGAGGCAGGTTCAGGTTGGGAACAAAAGCTTTTTCTATTTTATGGCCACAGTTATCCACGTTGCACTGTCACTTCCTTACTGGAAACTTCATTTCAACCAGTGTGTTGGTCCTTATTTAACAGCTCATGATATTCCTGCTCCACAGAATTGCACAGCAGTTGGTACCAAGTCAAGTCCCAGTCTCTGACAGTGTGATAGATCTCTCCATGGGGTGGCTTCCCCAGTGCTAGGGCAACATGCTGAGTGCCCTGTTCATGCTGACTGACCTGGAAGGGAAGGAACAAAGGATGTTTATATTTCAGAACACAGAAATCCACAGACAGAAAGCATGTGAATCTCCATGGTAAGTCCTCATAAATATGAAGCCTAGAATCTCCCTCATCCAAACTGCATTATCCAGTGCTAGAAATCCATACCAAATCAGTAGCTATCAATTCTGATTTGTGAAGACAGGTCAGGAGAAAATGTGGTCCAAGATGTGTTTGCTGAGGATAAAGACAGGAAAAAAGGATGGGGCACCTCTGTCAGTCTGGTTGTGCTTTTAGTAGTGGTTGCTGTGGCGTGCCAACTGAGGACACCAAAACTTTTTGAGACCTCCTAACTGGATGGAAGGGAAGAGTTGAGATTGATGCTGTACCATTAGGCACCAACTATGGAACCATCCATTCTTCACTTGGTTACCAGTTCAGATTCGTGAAATAAATCATGACAAAAAAAGTGAGTATTCTAAAAAACTGAAGCTGTGGTACCCGACTTTCAACTTGAATTAGAAAAGACGATAGATGTCAACACTGAAACAACACAGATACTGAAATCCATAAACAATTTCAGGCAGTTATCATAAAAATGCTTCAATAAGTAATTACAAACACTTGAAACAAATGGAAAAATAGAAATTCTTGGCAAATAATTATTATATAAAGAAGAACCAAATGGTAAAATTTACAACTGTAAGTTATAATAATCGAAAGCTCACTAAATGGGCCCAGTAGCAGAATAGAGATGGTAAAGATTTCATGAATCTGAATATATAACTATACACTAAATAACCTAACCTAAGCAACAGAGAAAATAGAATGAAAAAAATATGAACACAACCTTGTGGACCTCTGGTACTACAATAAATGATCTGTACCATTTGTATCCTTGGAGTTCCAGAAAGACAAAAGAAAATGAGGCTAAAAAAGTACTTGAATAAATATGACTGAAAATTTCCCAAATATGGCAAAGGACATAAACGTACAGCCTTAAGAGGCTGTGTGAACCACAAACAAAAACCTAGAGAAATCTACACCAAGGTATAATAAAAATTTAGAAATATAAAGACAAGAAATCTTGGAAGCAACTAAAGAGAAATGATGCATTACTTATAGGACCAATGATTTGAAAGCCTGTGGATTTCATATCTGAAATCATAGAAACCAGAAGTGGCCAATATTTTTCAAGCTCTGAAAGAAAAGGAAATGATACAAAAAAGAAAGGAAGGAAACGAAGTATCACAAATAAAGAACAATAGAAATGGTGAAACAGGAGGAAACTTAATAGACTATTCTTTAGAGTTTAAAAAAGTATGTCTGATAGTCGAGGCAAAATTTATAACATTGTAGGATGTGATTTTTAATATATGTACAGAAAACTAATAAAAGAATTATAAAGGGGACAGAATAAAGGAGATAAGTTTTCCACTCTTTACTTAAGGTAGTAAAATATTGAGACCAGTATATTGTGACAAGTTACATATGTATAAGCTAAAGAAACCACTGAAATAAAGATACACACTCAGAAACACTGCAAATGAAACAAAATTGTAAAAAAATGTTCAAGTAACCCATAGGAAGGCTAGCAACGGGAAAAGGGAACAAAAAACAAAGGATCAAACAAAAATCATGTTTTAAAATCGCAAAATAACACCCTATAATGTCAATAATTACATTAAATATAAATGGTTCTGAATACACAAAAAGAGATTGGCAGAATGGATTTAAGAACATGACATATCTATATGCTGCCTATAAGAAATACTTTTCAAATATAATGATATAGGTAGAGTCAAAGTAAAAGGACAAAATAGATATACTACAAAAATATTAATCAAAAGAAGAGTGGTTATATAAATATAAATAAAATAAGACTTCGAAGCAAAGAGAGTTACCAGGGGCAGAGAATGATTTATATAATGGCAAAGGGTTCAACCAATCAACAAAGACAGAACAATCCTAATTTTCTATGCAGAAAACAACAGAACTTCAAATTTCTGGAAGCAAAAATTGAAAGAACAAAAAGGAGAAATAGACAAGTCAAATCTGTAGTTGGAAACGAGTAACTCTCAGCAATTGACAGAATTATTAGACAGAAGATCAGCAATGTTATAGAAAAACTGAAAAATACCATCAACCAAACAAGATCGAAGGGACATTTATAAAACACTCTGCCTAACAACAGTAGAAATGCATTCTTTTTAAGTACATGGTTTATTCAAACACAGACCATATCCTAGTTCATAAAAAAAGTCTAAACAAATTTAAAGTAGTTGAAATAATAATATAGAGTGTGTTCTCTATGATGGAATCAAACCAGAAATCAAAAACAGAAATATAGCAGGAAATTGTCCTAACTCTTGGAAATGAAAGAACACAATACTAAATAATCCATAAGAAATGAAAAACAATATATTGAATGAAAAAGAAACATCAAAATTTGTGAGATACAGCTAAAGTAATGATGAGAGGGAAATTTATAGCATTAGATACTTACATTAGAAAAGGTCTCAAATCATTACTATTCATTAATATAACTTACTAGAAAACTAGAAGATCAAAATAAGTACAAATCAAGCAAAGGAAATAATTAAAAATGAGAACAGAAATAAAACTAAAACAAAAACCACAGAAAATCTATGAAACAAAAGCTGCTTCTCTGAAAAGATTTAAAAATGTTGATAAGTATCAAAGATAAATATTTGATAAAGACTAACAATGAAGGAAAAGACACTACCAATATCAGCAGTGAAATAAGAAATCTTATTACAGAACCTCCCTCAGACATTGAAAGTAAAAAAATACTATGAGCAATTCTACACACATAAGTTGGACAACCTAGATGAAATGGACCAATTCCTCAAAAATCCCAAATTACCTTAATTCACCCAACATGAAATAGAGCATCTGAAGTCATATAGCTGCAATAATTTGAGTTAATCTTTTTAAAAGACTCTCTGAAAAGAAATCTCCAGGTCCAGAGACTTTCGATGGAGAGCTCTGTCAAACATTTAAAGTAAAATTAACACCAATTCTACACAATTTTTTCCATAAAATTAACACCAGTAATATGCTGAAACCAAAGCCAAAGAAAGAACCAAAAAAATAAAACCACTGATCAGTATTTCTCATGAATGTAGATGCAAAAATCCTCAATAAATTATTATAAAATCAAATCAACTCATGAAAATATTTATATATCACAAATATGTGGACTTTATTCCAGGATGCGAAGCTGGTTCAGCATTCAGTAATCTGTGTAATCCATCATATTAACAGGCTAAAGAAGAAAAATCACATAATCCTATCAGTTGGTACAGAAAAGCCCTTTTTACAAAATTTAACAGCCATTCATGATCAATTTTCCGCAAACTTACAATAGAGGGAAACTTCCTCAGCTTCATCAAACAAATCTACATAAATCTACTTTTCACCTCATTCTTTATGGTGAGCAGCTGAATGTTTTCCCCCTAAGATCAGGAACAAGGCAAAGGTATCTACACTCACCATTCTTATTCAACATAGTACTAGAAGTCTTGGCCAGTAAAGTAAGGCAAGACAAGGAAATAAAAGCCCTACTAATTGGAAAGGAAGAGGTAAAACTGTTCCTGTTTGAGGAGGACATGATAATACACATAGAAAATCCCAATGAATGTATCCAAAAAACTAAACTCCTAGAATAAATGAATTCAGTGATTTTGCTGAAAAGATTAATACTTTAAAAGTCTACTTTATATATAGTAGAAATACGGAACAAGAAAACAAGTTTTAAAACATGTATTTACAATTAATCAAAATAAATGAAATACATAAATATAAATCTAATACAACAAGTAAAGATTTTGTATGCTGATGGAAATAAATAAGATCTAAATCAATAACATAACTATGTTTATGGATTGGAAGACTCAACAGTTAAGATGGCAGTTCCCCCAAATTGATCTATAGAGTAACAAAATTTCTACCAAATCTCATCAATATTTTTTGTAGATATAAAAAAGCTTACTCTAACATTTACATGGAAAAGTAAAGAAAGTAGAATAACTAAAACCTCTTTTGGAAAAGAACAAAGTGAGAATAATCACTCTACTTAGTATAAGATATGTGTAACTGCATTAATCAAGACAGCATGATGTTGGCGGAGGGACAGACTCATAGATCAATGGGGAAGAAAAAGCCCAGAAAGGGACCCACATATGTGTATGAATAACTGATATTTGTGCAAAAGGAATTTATTGGAGGAATATAGTTTTTCAATAAATTGTGTTGGAGCAATTAGATATCCATAGGCAAAAAATAAACCTCAACTCAAACTTTACACTTTATACAAAATTTAACTCAAAATGAATCAGAATTAAATGTAGATGTAGGTAAGTCTATCCTAAAATTTATAAGGAAAGAAAAATAAAAAACATAAGACTTTTTCAAGAAAACAGGACAAAATCTTCCAGACACTAGAACTAGGCCGAGTTCTTAGATGTGACATCAAATACACAAAGAAAAAGTTGATAAATTGAACTTCATCAAAATTTTAAAACTTTTGCTTCACAAAAAATCTTTAAGAGAGTGAAAAGATTTGTAACGACATACGTACCTAAAAAGTTTTCTTTTATATATTTTAATAAATAATTCTTACATGGCAACATTAAAAGTCAAACCATCTAAGAGATGGGCAAAACACCTGAACCAATGCCAAAGAGGAGATATGGATAACCAGAGAACCACATGAAAAGATGTTCAACACCACTAGCCATTAAGAAAATACAAATGAAAACTATGATGACATACCACTATGTACCTATAAGAACAGCGAAAAACAACACAGTGAAAATATCAAGTGCTGATGAGGATGCATAGATATTTGATCTCTCATACATTGTTGGGATGTAAAATGGTACCGACTTTCTGAAAAACAGTTGGTAATTTTTTATGATTTAAAATATGCTAATACCACATGATCCAGCAATTGCCTCCTAATACTTATCCCAAAGTAAGGAAACTCTATGTTCCCACAAAAACCGATAAACAAATATTCATAACAACTTTATTTGTACTAGTCAAAAAATGAAAGCAATCTAAATAGCCTTCAATGGGCGAATAATGTAATTGTGTTACACTCACATCATGGAATACTACTCAGCAATGAAAAGGGATGTACTACAACAACCTGGATGAATCTCCAGAGAATTATGCTGAATGAAAACAGACAATGTCAATGTTCCCACTTTGTATGATTCCATATATATATATATAATAATCTTGAAATAACAACTATAGAAATCGAGAACAGATTCGTGTTTGCTGGGGGAAGGGGTGGGGAGGGTGGGATATATGACTAATAGGGTGGCAACACATGAGAGTTTTGCTGATGAGAAAATTCTGTATCTTGATTGTGGTGAAATTTATACAAATCTATGTCATAAAATTACAGTTATGTATATACACATACACACAAAATGAAAGTATGTAAAAACTACTGAAATCTCAGTAAGATCTGTGGATGGACCTAGTCAATTTTCTGATGTCAGTACTGATCTACATAAGGTGTTATTTTGGGAGGAAACTGGGTGAAGGGTACAACTTCCTGTGAGTCTGGAATTATAATTATTTCAAAATTAAAAGTTAAAAATATTTTCCTGTCACTGTTTCTTTATGGCAATCTGTTCGGCTTTCCATTCGGGTTGTTTTAAAGACCCGGAAACAACTTAGCAGTAACTCAGGATGGTTTTGTGACCATGACTAAGCAAGCGCTAAATGCTGCTTCCTTAGATCCCACCTTCCAACAAAGGTTTTTGGAGAGTACTGTCTCCCCAACCTCTGGACCCATAAGCACTCTTTAAACCCTTTCCTTAAAAGAGAAACCAGCCTCTAAAATAAAAAAAAAAGAAGTTTAATTTTTTTTAAAAAGTGGCATTGAAGTGTGAAGCCGTTCCTTTACACTCCATGCACAAGTTTGCTTGCACTTTGAAAAAATGGATTGTTTACTTAAAGATTCAGAGTCATACTCCAATGAGTTGTGGGTGTATTTTACTTCCTTCGCTACGGCTCCTCTGAGTATTTAAACGGCCAGGCAGGCATCTAATGCAGCTGGTTGACTCTGCTAAGAACTGCCATCAAAGGGAAACTTCGTTCCGGGTTAGCAGGGCCTGGACTGTGTTGCTCGCATTGGCTGGGCTGAGGCTTCCCGGGCTACAGCAGAATAACTCAGGAAGACACACTCTTAGCATTCTAATCATATTTTTTTCAACCTTTGGAGCTGGGGTAGGGGAGGAGGAAGAATCAACTTCCTGCTGGCTTGAAAGTTTGAGAAGACTTAACCAAATGAGCTTGCAACGCTGTCCTTCGGCAGCCTTCCTGTCCTGTGTCGTCAGGTCCCGAGCCTGACCCTGGGCCTCGAGTGCATCTGGAAATTTACAAGGGCAACTTACTCTCTCCTTGAATTGCACGTGCAGATTTTAACCCGTCCTTATTTCTTTCAACTTTTTCTGGGTTTCGCCTCTGGAAGCACATGCCTGTCCCTGTCCACACACTTGAGCCAGGTGAGGCACCGGGTTAACCAGCAAAAGCGACCTAGGAAGATGCTAAAAGTTGGTGCTGGACCTTAGCCCTGGGGTTGAGGGAGCTGAGGTTTCCGGCTATTGAACAGGTCCTGTTATCACGGGCTGAATTACGTTCCAGTCCATTGTAAAAGCCTTCCTCCTGGATCAAATCCAGGCCGAGAGGAGTTTTAAGCCCTCTTTTCAATGGCGACATGTCCTTGTTGAGTCTTCTCCTGTCATCCTACTCTGTAACTGCCTTTTGGGGATGATGTTACAGTCCAAGCTTATCTGTTAAGCTTTCTTAAGCTTCCTGTTTTCACCTCAAATCAGTGAAATGCAGTGCCAAGGAAAAAACGGAAATGACTGACAAAGTTTACAACAATAGAATCATTAAGTTGTGTGTGTGTGTCTGTGTGTGTGTGTATGTGTGTGTGTATTTTAAATGGAGCTACTTAGGGATAATGTTAAAACAATACCTGAAATACCAGAAATGTCAAAGTGCAAGCATATCCTTACAGTGAATCTACAGCAAAATGTAATCGGAAACATTTAGTTTGTTACTATAACTGCAGCCCTTCCCCCACCCCCTGAGCTGCCTAGAAATGCACTTTAAGCAGTATAAATGTTATAATTTCCAGACTTTCAATATGAAAAATTAAGACGCAATGGCAGGAGGTGCCTGTATCATCAATAATAGTTTTGGTCGCATTTAATACTTGAAACAACTCGTTTCTGGTGAAAACCGGGAATTAAAAAAAAAAGCCCACACAAAGAAAACCCTTGCTTGGGGAGTTTGAGAAACTAGGCGAGAAACCACTTGCCTGGACCTGGGCAGCAAATGTTGAGGGCTGAGCTGCCCCCCAGCCTGTCCCCTGCCCACAGTGAATAAAAGGTCCCATTTCTCTGGCAGAATTCAGACTAAAACCTCAATCCATGTGAGTCATTCATTAGTCAAGCCCAGAATCAGTCAGTGCAAAAATTAAATGGCCATTATAGTTCCCAAGTAGAATAGAATGTTTCCCAGTTTATCATCCCTACCGCGAGCTAAATATTTCCCAACTTTTTGAGCTCACTTGAGAACAAAGTGCTCCAAACCAGTATTAATAAAACTTGGAAACAGCTGAGTTTGCCTAGTGACTTTTGTTTTTTCCTCTCATTGAGCTACTCTGATACATTAGTTAAATTGGCATACATAATGGCTTTTGTGGGTAAAGTTGTTCCCAGCTCAAATAAAGGAACTGAGTCAATATTTTATAATATATATTTGCCCGTCCACCTGCAGATGTTTGTCATCTACCAAATGGAATTGGCAGGGGTCAGCAAGGATGTGGAGGTGGGAAGTGACTAGAGCTTGGACTTGCGGTTCAGGTAGCCCCTTGTTCTATAGGTCAACAGAGTAACTGAAGGTGGGGTTAGAGGGACTGGGGCTGCCCACAGCAGCTTTAGGATCACATGTTAGGATGGATAGTCTGAATAGAGTCTGTGTGCCAACAACACAAATCTAGTTTGTTGCTTCAAGTATCTCTCCCTGCAGAATGATACACTGTGTTTGTCCCACCATTTCCTAACCCTGTCCATAGTCCAGTGGGTATAAAATGGCCCCCTGGTTGACAACAGGTTCACCTTGGCACTGGACAGCAGAATCAGAAATTGTCACACTTAGGACATGGATTTGCCTGAGCTCCAAACTATTTCCCTTCTCCTTTGACTGTGAGAAATAAAAATAAAATAAACATGAGGGATTCAATAATGCTAGAGATTATGTTGTGCTTTGAGACGGTAGATGTATGTCTATTTTTAGCCAACCACCTCATTTTGCAAAACAGTTCCCTTAGTGAGTTCCAGCAGAGGCCGGGGAGTACACAGAAAGGCAATAAAGTGTAACTTTTTGGTTGGTTGTAGAACCTGAAAAATGAAGTTTTCTTTTATTGCATCCCTGTTGGTGATATCCTTAATTAGAGCAAGAGACAGTCTGTAGTTTATTGCTCCTAAAATCTGTATATTTAACATATGCCAGCTCTTGACTGTTTGAAACAAAGTCCTATTTTTAAAACATTATTATAGTTTTAGTATTTTGGCTTACTATTCCCATAATCTCTGGGGCAGTAATGAATTCTTTTGTGGAAAGTCTGGTCTCACTCACGAGGAAAGTGATCTCAAAACTCTGGGATATTTTTCCCTTAATGTTCACCTGTATGTAGGGAAGGACTTCAATTAGTCTTCCAGTTCACTCTGGGGGCTGTGGATAATTTTCCATAGTTCATCATTTTTACAAAAGAAACTCACCATCTTGAACCTGAGCCTACTACCTGCACCTTACACATTTCTGTAATGTTCTATTTCAGACTTTCAGTAAGCCTGATTTCTCTGCTTCCAGTCTTCTGGTTACCATGAGCAAATGCTATTCATCACACAATATTAATCTCTCCCTCTAGACATATGGATTTCAGGACTGGTATGAGGCTTCTTGCTGGCTGGGCCTGGAGACTGCCCTGTATCCTTACAGTTCTCCCGTTGCTTTCTGGGGCTCCTGCCTGTAGATAACACTTAACATAAAATACTTCAATTCCACTAGCAAAAACATGTCTACCTCGGTGGCCATTTTTGGAATGTGATTCTACCCCATAGTTCCTTGCTGCTCATGTTTATTTTAGAGGAAGAGATGTGTTCATTGTGAACATGTGCATCACTGAAATCAAACATGGCAGTTGTCCTTCAAGTTTCTTAACCTCCTAATTTAAATGTCCATCTTCTGCTCATACTCCAATTTCTTCTCAGCATCCAGCATGATGATGGTCTTTAATACGAACAAGGCCAACTGCAGAAAATCAGACCTGGCTGCTGACGTGGTGCCTGTGGGCTGAATTGAGTGGGGGTGGGTTGCAAAGCTGAAGGATCCTATTATCTTGAAGGCATCACTGAACTCCGTACTTTGCTTTAATTGAAAATGTTTCCTGTTCAGTTCCCAAGTAGTTCTCCACTTCCCTGTATTCTTGAATTTGGGCCATAGCTGTTTTTCAGTCCTTACTGTTCTCATTCTATGCTGTTCCTAAGCAGAAATGTTTCTTTCAATAGGGCAAGTTCCTCTGGTTCCATGATGAAACTGGAGGATAAGGAGCCAGGAGTCCTCACAGAGGGAAAGGTTCATCTATTAGTTACCTTGTTCAAATGGATCATCAGACACAAAAAGGCCAGGCCGGTTTAGCTTTTTGAGTTTCATTCTTGTTTGTGCTGCTCATGCTGAGAGCAGGTTGAGAAAAGGCCAACTAAGGAATTTTAAGCCAGCTGCCCATAAAAGTTTTTTAAAAGTATCACTCCCAACTATTTATATTACATTTGTATTCATGGAAAGAAAATCTATGCTCAGACTGATAAAAAAAACCCAACTCTTTAAAAACTCTCAGAATCCTGCCTCAAAGACAGCAAGTGGGCACTTCTGTCTTCTCCCCTCTCCTCAAATACAAAAAGACTCTCCAAAAAACACATGAAGAGTTAAATCTCATTTAAAATCAGGCATTTCCCCAGTGACCATGTCCCCAAACAGTTAATGTTCAAGTTAATATTGTACACAGTCAACTGTAACAGTACAAGAAGGCAGCCATTTTAACAAGCTTACTAAAACTTAACCGCATGTATAAGTGCAGTTTTATAAAAGGATGATAATTTTTATTTCAAAATGTATCTAGTCCTTCAAAAGAATCACAGAAATGACTCTTTTCAAACTACAGGTGAAGAGCTAAGAAGTTGATTTCATCTTACCATGTGATTTCCACAACCTGAAGTGTGACGTTATCATTCATCATCTGAGATAAACTGTAGAGTCAGAGAGAGCCAGGGTGCTAAGAGAAAGGATTTTCCATCAGATAGCCAAGATGCAAAGAATACATAAAACTCATGTTGCTCAAAGTCTGGGAAACAAATACTCCAAGAAATAGGCAGTTCTAATGCTATTAAAATGTAAGAACTTGAAATGATTATACTAATAAAGTAAGTCGGACAAAGAAAAATACTGAATGTTTTCACTCATAAGTGGAATATAAAGAAACAAAACAAAATAACTAAAAACAACAAAAATATTCAGACACTGAAATATAAGCTGAGTTGGGAAGCGGAGTACATGGGGAGGAATTAGAGGAAGAGGGAGTCAAATAGATAGTGGTGAATGTCATTAGAACTCTAGTGACGGGTGCAGATTAAAGGGAAAATCTGTTCTCTTAGAATTTACATAGATTTGAAATACAATAATTAAAAATATGGAAATGGAAATTGAGACTAAGAAATAAATATGCTACATAATACATTTCTGGAATGAAATACAAGATAGTCATTAAAAAGAAGAATAAATGGGAAGATTTTTTTAGGTTTCACTAGTTTTATTTCTGTAACTTTTAAATCCTAACTCACAAATTAGATTTTGCCACAACTTGGATTTAGTGGAAGCAGAGGAGTCAAGGTCATTTTACTATTTTCTGAAACACATCACAAAAAAAGGGAAAGGAACAATTACTTCAAAAAGATTATTCATAAAAAACCACCAGAAAAAAATTCCTAAATAAAAGCTAAATAATTAAACATTAAATTTCATATTAATTGGTGAAGGATTTTATTATAATTAGCTGGAATTAAGTTTCTTGCCTAAGTCCATAAATGTTCACTTAAATATCACCTATCCTTTACTAAATGATAGATGGGTGAGCTCAGCTGCACTTTATAACACAGCTAGCTGTTGAAACATTCCATAGAAAGATGAATATAATTTTGTAAGAACATGATGGTAAAATCTGTCTTTTCTCAGACTAATTACCAAAAAGTATATATAATTTTAGTCTAGAAAAATAAATCAATTTTGTAATATTAAGATTGAAATGCACCCCCTTTGACAAGCACAGAGATACTGAAAAGTAGCTGCTGGCCAGGGACTGATGGGTAGGTGGCTGAAGGCAAGGGACATGCTCCACTGATGTATTCTCTCCATGGCCCGACTTCAAGTGCTTTTTAGAATCTGGAATGTGCAAATTCTTCCCACCATCTTCAAAAGCATGTTTTGTTTATAATCTCATCTTTGCCATCATGTTTCTGAACTTCAGTAGATGGTAGCAGAAATTCAACACAGCAAAGCACTGCTGTTGCCTAAAAATGATGGGAATGTATGCTGGTGCAACTATTATGGGAAACAGTGTAGAAGTTCCTCAAAAAAGTAAAAATAGTAGTTAAGTATGATCCAATAATCCTATTACTGGGTATTTTTATCTCAAGAAAATGTAAACTCTAACTTGAAAAGATATCTGCAGCCCCAGGTTCACTGCAGTATGGAGACAAACTAAGTATCCATCGTGTCCATCAACGGATGAATGGATAAAGACAATTTGGTATGTACATATACATACACACATATACGCATATACGCACATACACATACACACATGCATACACACATGTACATGCACACACATACGCATACACATTTACAGTCTCACACTCTGGAATATTTATAGCCATAAAAGAAATTTCTGCCATGTGTAACAACAAGGGATGGATTTTAAGGGATAAAAAAAGTCAGAGAAAACTACTTCATGATCTTATTTACGTGTGGAATAAAAAACAGGATCCCTGTCCTCCCAAATCGTAGATAGAGAGAACAGATTGGTGGTTCCCTGAGGTGCAGGAGGGTGAGAAAAATGGTAAAGGTGGTTAAAAGGTAAAAATTTCCTGATATAAACTTAATGAGTCACTGGGAAGTAATGCATAGCATTACACATATACAGGTAATTTTAGTTACCAATACTGTATTGTGTATTTGAATGTTGCTGAGAATAGATCTTAAAAGTTCTCAGTGTGCTCTGGTAGCTCAGCAAGTTCATGGCCTCCAGCCATCATAGAGTCCACATATATCCCAAGGACCCAGGTTTGTGACTCTGAGTCAGGGGAGTGGGAGCAACTAAGATGAACAACTAACTAAATAAGTAAATGTTTCTTCCTCTTCTTTTCCTGCCTGCCTGGCTGTCTGCCTGCCTACTGGCCTTCATTTCTGCCAGAACTTTTCCTTAGTCAAAAAAAAGTTCTCATCACAACAAAAATTTTTGTAACTATGTGTGATGATGGATGTTAGCTAGAATTATTGTGGTGTTCATTCCAAATTTTATACAAATGCCAATCATTATATTGTATACCTGAGACTAATATAATGTTATATGATAATTATGTCATGATTTAAAAGCTTTCAAAGAATTAAAAATTTAAATTTGACTATAAAATACTCTATTTTTCTGTTTAAATTTTCATAACACATTTCTAGACATTTATCAAAAGAAATGTAGTGGTTGTAAGAAATGACACTGGCAGATATTTTATATCCTTCTATACTGTTGAACTATTCACCATATGTTTATATGAAGTCTTAACATTTTGAAAATACTAGTTCAAAATAGAAAGCATCTGATTTTAATTCTCAGGCAATCTAATTGTAATCCTTCACAATTACCCAACCTCTCTAAGCTTGTTTCACCATCCATAAAGTAGGGATAGTATCTACTTCATAAAGCTACAATGAGGACTGACTCAGACAACATGCATTAAGCAAGTAACCGTGTAAAAAAACAGACAATCAGCGTCTCCTTAGTCACCTCCCCTTGGTCTCCAAGAAATACTGGAATTTTAATTCAACTGTATCTTCTTATTGGTAGGAACGCTAAAGCCAAAAAGGCTTAGGGATTTGACCAAGGTCAATCAAGTAGCAACCAGGAGAGCTGGGCTCTGAAGTGTAGGTTCCTGTGTCCTAATATAAAAACAAAATTTACATGAACCTTGATTTTCCCTAAACACCAAATTCATGATCAGTTGAGGGTATCCTGCCTGGGAAGGCAGCCCCAAGTGGGAGCTTCAAGAATGTCTTGATCAAAAGCAGTGCTAACCTCATAAAGGAGCAATAAGGATTTGGATATGGATGTCTTACAAAAAAAAAACTGTTCCAGGTGTGCCCTGGTGGAGCAGAGGTTGGGCACAGTCCATATATTTCCAAGGTTCTGGGTTCTCGTACCAAGCCGGGGCCTGGGGGAGGGGACAAACAAGAACAACTAAATTAAAAATAAACAAAACATTTCTTCCTCCTCTCCCTGCTTACTTGCCTTCATTCCTGCCTGCACTTTTCCTTAAAAAAAAAAGATTCTCTCCTTATGCAGCCCTTCCACTCACGTACCTTTCTACCGAGTACACACACACCCCATCCTAATTTTCAGTTCTCTATGATTGAGAATTTAAACAAATTTTGTTGTGTGAGAAATTCTATATAGGAACAAAGTTTAATGGATGCCTGTTGTTTAGCAGTTTGTGTTTTAATAAGAGGGTCTCCTCTCAATGGTGTCTATATATAAGATGTTCAGGGCATAAGATCCTGATTAAAACAGAATAACTTTCAAAATGCCTACATGAATGAAATTTTGGGTCCTATCCAGGACTGAGATCAAGGGGACGACATAATTAAAACAATAGGTTTTGTTTGTGCCCTAATATAAAAATTAGTTTTATATGAATCTTCATTTTCCCTAAACACCAAATTCACATCAATGAGGTTGGAACAATAGTGGATAG
>RJWH01007224.1:0-42999 GCA_004363575.1 Solenodon paradoxus | reverse complement strand
CATCACCAAGTGTTGTTCATCATGGTCCAGTGGGATCCCGGCACTGCTTTCCCCGACCCCGCCCTGCTTTTTAAATAATTATTCTATTTACATGGTCAAATTTTGAAAAGCTCAAAACAGCATGAATGCACTATCTTTATCTCATGTAATGATCTCTGAGCTGCTCAACTATTCCAAATGAGGCCATCTGTAGTGTTTATACTATTGTTATTTAGCTCGCTGCTCCTCAGCTCATATACTCTCTCTCTCTCTCTCTCTCTCTCTCTCTCTCTCTCTCTCTCTCTCTCTCTCTCACACACACACACTTAGATGCACACTGCTCTCCATGATGTGGACAACACACCTCATCTTTTGAAAAATTTATCTCTAGCATCAGATTTTTATTTATTACTCAAAATGAGAACATTTCTTTGGCTATTTTCGAGCATCTACAATATGACCTCCAACTTTCCCTGTTGTCCCTTTTTCTCTCTTTTCCCCTCCCCTGTTGTGGATGATGTGGCAAGTAGAATGAAGATGATGGTTGAGGAACAGATGGGAATAGTTTTGTTCCTGATTGGGATAATAGATCATTTTTGCAATATCTGAAGTAGAAATATAGAGACTTTGGTCATTATTACTTTTTGAAATTGGGTCCCTTGGAGGCCCAAGGGGAATAAGAATAATGACTAAGTTTCTGGGACTCTTACTAATGCTCCTTGATTTAATCAGGACTGTGAGGACATTATTACTAATATTATTGATAAGGTGTTGTACCTAATTTGGTAACAGAGAAAGCCATATTTGGTGAAATTTTCCGTTGTGATGGAGAGTGTTAGATCAACAGTCTAACCTCCCACTAGGGATGGGAGTGTTTCCATCAATCTCATCTTAGGGTTTGGTGGGGAGTTACTCTTATGAAAAGACAATTGACTATAGAGTATTGCAGTTCAACAGCACAGAGTCTTGGGATATAAACTTTTGACTGATCTCTTTCACAAGAATAAGAAGCTTGCTGAAGATGGAGCAGAGTCATGGGTTTCCAAGTTTTCAGAACACAATCTTTTCTAGCAGTATTTTAGAGAGCTCTATTCTAGTACTTCATGTGGTACAGATATTCTTTGGAAAAAGCATACAGTTTCTGTTTTCCTAATCTCAAGTTGAAAAAACGAGGAAAGAAGATTCACAGTATTTTTAACACAACAATCTCCCTGCTCCTCACAGATGTGAAGTCTGGAGATTCAGACATCTACATCTGTGTGGTGCCATCACAGTGATTCCCCAGTCCTGGGAAACTTTGCTTAAACCAGAAGCTAAGGGTCCAACCTTACTCCTGGCATGAGTGTTAGAGCATGAAGTAGAGAGGAATCTCTGTAATGTTCTATGAAAATAAGTACTCATATCCGAGAGATTGTGAGTGATTATCTAAGAGAGACTATTCTGCAGATAATTAATCCATGAAAGGAAATTACTGTTGGAATATTGACCTGAATATATCTTTAAAATATTTTCTATCCCCACTGGAGTTTCATGTCACCCTTGTTTACTGTATCTCACCTGGACAATACCTGGGTTGTAGTCTAGAGGAAAAGAATCCTGTCCTAGAGTCGAAGGAAGCAGGAGTGTGGTTTAAGTTCAGTCAAGAATCACTGACTAGGAGAAAATAACACAAAAAGGTTTGATTTTAAGTTCTAATTTTTATAAACAAGAATTTGCATGCTGAGCACTTTGGAAAAATAGCCACTGAGGGATAGTAAATACAGCACTTATGTGAGAAGCAATAAGTTCTAATTCTAGTTGTGCTTCATCTTTGCTATATACCCTTGGGTAACAAAACAGAGTAGAAAAGAATTCTCTGTTTTCAAATTCAAGAATGCCTTCTTAAGTTTGAATCTCAGATCTGTTACTTTTCAAGAGTTATATCTAGATCAAATACTTACATTATCTTAATTCAATATCTTTTCTATGAATTGGGTATCACAGTACTATCTTCAAGGGTTATTATTAGGTTAAAATAATATCACACTGTAAGTCCTGCACTTAATCAGTACTTGTAAGATGTATGCTATTAGAATATCAATATCCTGAGATGTAATTTCTACATAATGAAATTATTAAACTTGATCTGCCAACTTGGATGGTGGAGTAAAATTCTGTGCATTCAGACTATTCATTATCTGAAAAACAACGGTTTTGTATGTAAAGATGTTGGTCTTGTTTTTTTCTGACCAAAGTATCAACAAATTGGTCAGTTGTTTCTCTGTAGAAAGATGAACATGATTTTTTTCTTAACCAAATGACCCTGATGGCAGGGGTTTCAATGTTCAAGTAGATTAATGATGGCTCATGGAATGATTGGTGACTCTGAATTCCTAATGATGGATGAGTAACACTGTCTCCATGTTGAAGATAGTCTGTAGGAATGAATGACTACAAAATGTTTGGAGTTTTTTATTACAGAGACCAGGATGGATTTTGGTCTGGATTTCCAGCAGTCAATGGTTTATCAAAGCACACTTCCTTCTTATTTATTGATAGGTATTCCAAATAGAGATCACAAACAGAAGTATTTGTCAATTAAACATTAGAATAGGGCTGTGGCTTAGATCTCACCGTGCACTGAATACATTACAGACATAAGCTCCACTTTCTCAGATATATTCTCTGATATGCACATGCATATACATGCATGTGTGTGTGATTAAAAAATATAGATTATGTGGTGGATCTTTTCACATGGTTTCTACGCATGTTGTCTCCAGGTAGGTGAGTTTATTTTATGTTGGCTCCCAAGAATGCAAAAGGAGAACTGTTTTCTTAAACTTAAGCTCAGGACTGGCACAGCATCTTTCTTCCTGCAATCTGTTGGTTATGTGAACCAGAGAACTGGCCCAATTTAATGAGAGAGTTCTATACTAGCTTGTGAATATCAGTAAGTGTGATTCATTGAGAATTGCCAATGTAATGGTGTACTCTGAGAGTCATTGTAGAAAACATTGATAAATAAAATGGACAAAAACATGCCCCTGTGTCTCAACTTCCTTAGGTCACCACAATTGGCTCCAGTTTTATTGAGATATTATTGAGCTACACTATATGTAAGTTTAAGTTGTACAACTTGATGATTTGATACACAAATATATTATGCAATGATTATACAAAAGTTAATTAACACCTCCATTTTCTTTATAATTGCTTTTTTTGGTGTAGATAACTTAAAATTTACTATATTAAAAACTGTTAAGTAAAATACAGTATCGTTTATTATAATCATTTATATTATATCACCAAATCTTTTCATCTTGTAACTATTTTTCTACTCTTTGACCAACACCTTTCTCCATTCTGCTCACAATTTGTGTTTGACTTTTTAAGATTCCACCAACGAGTGAAAATATACAGTATTTATATTTCTCTATTTGACTTATTTCACTTAACATAGTCTCTTCAAGGAACATTTATATTGTTGCAAAAGAGTGAGTAATATTTCATGTAATTGATTACAGATTCTGCCTTACTTTTTTTGAATTGACTGACACTTTTCTTTGTTTCTTCTTTTAGCAACAGTTGACTTTTGTTTTCACGTTAACTGTCGTGATGCTCAATTTTGACCTGACAGCAATCCATAATGAAAACTGCAATTGAAGCAATCTACTTGATCTCCTGCCTGAAGGATTGCTTGGATACTTTCTATGTAATCTATTAATTATGGAAAAGGACTCAGAAAACTACTGTACTGATTTTTTCAGTTTTTCTGTGTTATCTCTTAGTTCTTCTTTCCTTACGTTCTTCATACCTGGGAGGCAGGACACAACAGATTACAGAAGGAGGACATGTCAAAACAACCACTAATCATATTATACACCTGAAATCATAAGGATAACAGAAATTTGGCATCTTTGGTATTTTTACTACAAATGCTTTCAAATGAAATTGAGAAGTATTTACATGTTACAAGTTTGCTCAGGCTTTTCCCTCACTGATGCTGCTTGAAATGTTTGCCAGCATTGTTTGTTTGGTTCTGGTTCACTTCTATGTTTGGCCTCCAGAGGGCAATGTTGCACAAACTAGAATAGAGAACAAACTAGGTAAAGAATTGCATCATTCCTTTAACTCCTCCTTCTTGGGGATGACTGAAGTGTCCAACTGCTCTTTGAAGACACTGACATATGAGAATAATTTAAAAATCAGAAAACAGCCAGTCGGTCACAGAAGAGACTTTTCTAAGCATCTCTGAACATGCTTGATCAAGATTCTACAGCATCAACCATATCCATTCTTCCTTGTATCAAGGCTGCTGTTTCCTCAGTCTTAGTCCTTCCTGCTTAGGGAAGAGCTTCACGAAGGACCTCATAACTTCTTCACTGCTCAGCTATGAGCCTGGTTCCTGTACTCGTGCTTGTGATACTCTTTTCTCTGAGTGAGTAAAATTCTATTCCATTCTCTGGTTCCCTAGAAATATGATTTTGCTAGTGGTCTCTGAACAAAGACACTTCTATCACAGGTGAGTTTGTTCTGGTCTCACTGACTCAGCATTGTTGTTTCAGGAGGCACCCAAGCCCAGTCAGTGACCCAGCCTGATGCTCATGTCACAGTCTCTGAAGGATTCTCTCTGGAGCTGAGGTGCAATTCTTCCTATGTTAGAACTCCTTATCTCTATTGGTATGTCCAGCACCCCAACCGAGGACTCCAGCTTCTCCTCAAGTACATACCAGGGGACATCATGGTTAAAGGAATCAAAGATTTTGAGGCTGAATTTAAGAAGAGTGAAACCTCTTTCCATCTAAAGAAGCATTCAACACATTTGAGTGACTCAGCCACGTACTTCTGTGTGCTGAGTGACACAGTGTGTGAGACTGCAGGGGGAGCTGAACACAAACTTCTGGTGAATGTGAGACTTTCAGTGACTCAAGGGGTCAACTTTGTGCATTTTTAGTAAGATCTTATTTTCTTATAATACAAGTAGGGCAGGGGAGACTAAACTAGCTCTTGTGCAGACATGGTTTTTACTCAATCTTTAAAGATTCATGAGATCCTGGATTCATGAGTAAAGGAGAATTTATTAGAATATCATAAATGCACAACAGACTGGAGACTGGAACTCAGAGAGTTACTGTTGTTTTTTTTTTTTTTTTGCTGGGGTTGTCATATGACCAGTGACCAGTCATTGTAAAGTACCATGGCAGTCCATGTTGATGGCTTTTATCCACTAGGGGGCACTCCAGGTTTCACTATAACTAAGGAAATTTTTTAAAAGTCCTGGATGTCTGTGTCTGAATATTTGAAAAACAGAATGAGGAGATTAAAGTTAACAACAGTTAGAGGAAGGAATTGAAAAATACGTAATTAAATAAAGTCACTAAGCATGCAGGGAAATATTTACTTAATGTTCCTGTCATTTATTCTTTTAATAGCATCTCAAAAAGATGGAGCTCGTTTCTCCAAAAACCCATCATTGGTTGAGGTTGAGAAGGCCTGGGCTACAATAATATGACAGAAGTGATTACTGGAGTGGAGTTGAGAGTAGGAAGCAACTCACTTAGTAGGAACCTAGTGGGGCTGGAGGTTCCTGCAGAAAACGTCTTTATTATCTATTTATGTTGTTTTTTCCCCTGATTTTTATAACTAAAATTTCTTTAGGTGAACCTTAACTCTAATACCCCTGATGAAATTTCTCCTCATCTATCTCCTCTGAGGAAAATGAGAAATAAATGAAGGAAATAGGGAACAAAGAATAGAGAGAGTAAAAAAGGGGAGGTGTAAGAATAACCAGTGAGGGAAAAAGCAGAAATATTTTGTCTGAATAACAAATGTTACCCTTACATCTGTTTAAAGAGCAGACTGAGCCCAGTGAGTCCATGTGGGATGAAGGGAAAGTGTTGGGTGGGAGAAGAGAAGAGGTGGGAATGACATCAAAGTGAACATGATATACACGTACCATTTTTTTCTACCAATTCATTCTTATTGTAGACATTGTCTATGTTCATATGAATATAAATCTTTATTTTCTGGATTTACAAGACTAATGTTTTAAATTTATATTTGTTTTTCTAGCAAGGAGCAATAACAAAATGATATGTGCCATCAACTGTATTCCTTTGTTAGACATCCCATAAGAAAATATCTCAAATTCTCAGCCCAATTATAGGTTAGTTCTTATTTAGAAAGAAGTCTCACTGAAATTATGATTCTTCTATTATCTATTGACCCAAATGAAGCCTTTATTTACCTCTGAAATATCCTCTAAATTTTCTTATCTTCTACTCAAAATTTAAATCTTTCCTACCTGAATAGTTAAAATATATGGGGGACATTTAGATATTTCACTATTTTGTTTCTTCTGTCTTCATAAGCCTGGTTTCTCCCATCTCCAACACATTTACCACCTGAGAGACATGACATCCCCACCTGGGCTGGGCCATCATTTGTGATGCTTCCTTTTAAGTGAAATGACAAAGCTCGGGGTGAAGGCGATTGGTGCTCAGGGGTTCTGGTAGAACATATTGACTGTAAGGGAAATATTTGTCTGACCCCAAGACCTGACACCCTCCAGAGCAGGGGTAAAGTCCTCCAGCAATGGGTCAAGAAGTCATGATGTGCCAGGAAGTTCTGCTGGGGCTTCTGTGGGCCCAGTTTTGCAGTGAGTTGGGTCTGTCCCACATGGGGCACTGGAATGCTCCACAGTTGACAGTGGGAAGGGGAGCTGACACAGCTCTGTAGGCTCCTCTAAAGACATGAGTGATTCTTTGGGTCATTTGCAGGATTAGATAGTGCATCAGTGACTCACCAGTGAGATCATATGTATTTATTTTCTCTTTCCCAGCAGGAGTGAGAGGGGTGCAGGTGGAGCAGAGTCCTCCAAGCCTGAGTCTCCAAGAGGAAGCCAGCTCTACTCTACAGTTCAATTTTTCAGCCGCAATAAACTCTCTGCAGTGGTACCGACAGAATCCTGGGGGCAGCCTCATCAACCTATTTTTCATAGCTTCAGGGATGAAGCAGAATGGAAGGTTAAAAGCCACAATGAATGCTAAGGAATGTTATAGCAGCCTGCACATCACCGCCTCCCAGCTGGAGGACTCAGCCACCTACCTCTGTGCGGTGGACGCACAGTGCTCCCCGGGGGCCTGCAGCCTGCACCCAAACTGCAGCTGGGCCTGCAGCCACAGTCACTGACATGAGGAGACTTGCACAGAAGCATTTGTACAAACTTAGACTTCCTGATTCATTTTGTATTTCCTTCTTTCTATGATTAAAGACATATAATGCTTGAACATCTTAATGGCAACAAAACAGATTAGCTAGAGGAAATAAAAAAATTCTTAGAAACATACAACAGCGTATTACTAAATCCCAAAGAAACAGAAAACATGTGCAGACTGACTACAAACACATACACTGAAATGGTAATCAAAGCTCCCAGGAAACAAAAACACTGGACCAGATGGTTTTACGAGTGAATTCTACCAAACTTTCAAAGGATTGATACTGCTACTACCCCTCAAAAACTTCCACAATATTGAAGAAGACAAAGTTCCAGACACATTTAATGTGGACAGCTTTATTCTGATTCTAAAACCAAACAAGGACATCACAGAAATAATTACCAACTGATATTTCCAGTGACAGATGATAAAAAATACTCAACAAAATATTAGTAAACCAACAACCAACTAAAAGAATCATACACAGCAATCAAATACTAGAATTCATTCCAAGCATACAAGGATGGTTCACCATTCACAAATCAGAAAGTGTGATACATCACATCAACAAAAGGAAAGAAGAAAATTTTATGATCAATAGATGCGGAAAAAACATTTAAAATATCCAACATCATTTTACGTTAAAAATCCTCCAAAATAAGTATAGACTGAATCATCTCAGTATAATGAAGGCCGCATATGACAAATGCACAGTCAACATCATATTTGATGGGCTAAACCTGAAAGCAGGAACAAGGCAAGGAGGTCAATTCTGTTTTTATTTAATATAATGTTGGACGTTCTGGCCAGTGCAACTAGAAAACAAAGGGACATAAACCATATCTAAATTGTAAAGTAAGAAGTAAAACTGTCATTATTTGTAGGTGACATAATAATATAGAGAATCTCAAAGACTCCAGTAATAAGCTGCTAGAAACAATGCATGAACACAGTAAAGTGGAGGCTGAACAGTCAATCTTTAAAAATCTGTTGCATTTCTAGATGAAAACAATGAGCTAGCAGAACAAAAACCTTGGAAAAAAATACCTTTTCCAATTTCATCAAAAAGAATAAGATACTTGGAATAAATTTAACCAAATACATGAAAGACCTGAACTATAAAAACTATTGGATATTGCCAAAAGAAATAGAAGAAGACAGAAAGAAATGGAAAGGTATTCCATGCTCTTGGATTGGAAGAATTAACATTGTTAAAATGACCTTATTACCTAAAGAAATACAAGATTTAATGCAATCCCTATAAAATTCCAAACAAATTCTTCTCAGAAATAAAAACAAAAGAATTTTAATTGAAACTACAAAAGATGCCAAACAGCAAAAATAATCCTGTGGAAAAAGAACAAAAATGGAAGTGTCACACACGCTGGTTTCAAACTCGACTACAAAACAATAATATTCAAGTCAATGTGATACTGGAATAGAATCAGGCACATTAGTTAATGGAACAGAATTGAGAGCCCAGAAATAAACCCACACATTTTTAGCCAACTGCTTATAATGAAGAAGCCAAGAGCATTTACTGGGGGCAAGGATAATCTCTTTAATAAAGATCGTTGGGAAAACTAGACAGCCACATAAAAATCTGAGACTAAATCACTAACATCATGCAAAAGTTAATTCAAAATGGGTTAAAGACTTGTATGTAAGATCTAAACCCATAAAATACATAGAAAAACAGAGGCAAAACACTCCTTGACATTGACTTAAGAGATTTCTTTAGAAGCTCAAGTTCAATATCAAGGGAAATAAAACCCCAAATAAGCAAGTAAAGCTTCACCAAGTTAAAAAGCTTCTGCACAACAAAAGAAACAAAAAATCACCCTACTAAGTGAGAGGAGATGCATGCACATCATACATCTGAGAAGGGTCTTAGTTTCCAAAAAAATTCCTAAAGAACTCATGAAACTCAACAACAGAAAAACAAGCAGTCCAATTAAAAAATGGGCAGATCTTAGTAGTTCTCTGAAGACATAAATAGGACTGAGAGGCACTTGAAAAGTTGTTTTACCTTTCATGTTATTAGATAAATGCAAATCAAAATAGCTATAAAATTTCACCTTATCCAAAAGTCTGAAAGTGTTGATGAGAACCCAGAGAAGAGGGAACTCTGTTGCGCTGTTGATGGGAATGTAAACTGGTGCAATCGTTATGCAAATCAGTATAGAGATTCTTTAAAAAATCGAGAATGGAAATTCCATATCGTTCAGTTACTCCATTTCTGGGTATTGCCCTAAAAACACAAGAACACTAATTGAAAGAGATATAGGCACCCCAGCCCATGTTCATTGCAGCATTATCTACCATAGTCAATAGCTGGAAACTACCTAGTTACCCATCAACATACTTATAGATAAGGAAGATATGGCATATACACAATGGAGTACTCGTCACCTGTTAAAAAGATGAAATATTGCCATTTTCAGCAACAGGGATGGACCTAGAAGGAATTAAGCTTATTGAGATAAAACAGAAGGAGAAAGACATAGTATGATTTCACTCATATGCAGTATATTAAGCAACTAGAGATAAATAAACTCAATAAAACTAAAATAGTCTTTTATTTAATAAAATTGTTAATGGTTATAAGGATGGAAGGGAGCAAGGACCTGGCAAATCGGATAGAGGAGTTTAACTGGTGAAGGAAGAACTGGAATGGTGGTGGTGAATATAGCATATGATATATGGATATTTATTTACAATGACGCACAACTTAAATCTGTATAATGTTAACATGCAACGTTCCATACAATTAATGAATAAATATACTGCTAACAGGGAGCCTTCAGAGATTCTAAAAATAATGACAACATTCAAATTCATTTATAATTAAATGGTGGAAATGTCCAAGTCAGCGTCAAAGTTGTTAGAGTCTCAATGAGCAGACAGGAAATAGGTTGCTATGGTTACTACAAATGCTCATGTGCAGCTGGTATAACTTACCTGTTACATTAACACATGCTTCAGCTTTTAAGCAAGGTAATGAAGAACGCTGTCATGTGTTCACAACTTTTACTGCCTGCAATGAGCTCAGGCAGGCAGAGAGAAGAGGAAGAAGTATTTTACTTACTTTCTTCAGTGGGTCATCTTGGCTGTTCCCCGTTCTCTTTTACTTGTAAATCCAGCTCCTTGGGATGTAGATGGACTGCACTAATTTTGAGGTGGCAAACCTAACTTCTACTCCACCAGGGTGCACTTCAAGATTTTTAAGAAGATAGCTGCAGCCTGTTTCAGGGTCTAGGGAAAGTGCAAAGATGCTGCTCATCAGGCTTCTGGTTTATGGAGGGGATTCCTGTTGCTTCCAGATTCCTGTTAAATTAGAAGACTGATCCGTAGGCTGCATCTTCTAACATATGCAAATAGCTTCTGTGGGAATAGATACATTTCAGTTTGCTGCCTCTGTGCTGTGCTCCTCATATTGGGGGTAGTCAGACCTCCCTCCCTCCTACCTGGTGCCTGTTATCACCACTGACTTCAAACAATGGAAACCATTTATCTTGTGTCAGCCTTCCCCCTAGCAACCTTGTGTGGGAGACCCCTAAGCAGCCATAAATAGTATTCTGGGCTGGATTCTCCATTTAGCTTATAATAATCTCTTAAGTATATTAGTTTGTGAAGATACCTACCCCTTCAGGTGTTATGACAGCTCCAGTTTGGGCCAAATAAGGATTTAAATGTGTAGTCCTCTTTAAGACTGGGCACCACCTGAGTCTCCATCTTGTGGGGCAACTTTCAGAATTTATTTTCTCTTTTAATGAATATACCTCCCCGTCTTCGGTAAATGCCTTTAAAACTTTCACCCTAAAAACCCTCAGGCCTGAAGCACACCAGCCCTCTCTCTCTTCCCACTCTTAACTCTTTAACAGTGTTCTCTGCACTTTCACTTCTTAATAAAACAAATGGGTGCTCACCACTAACAATTGGGTGATTATTTTCTGAATTATTTCTTAGGTGCACCAGGAACTCTGAATTTGGAGCCCCAGATTGCTGCAACACTCTTGATACTACTAAGAACAGTTTCTTTGTTACTACAGTCTTGGGAATCTCAAACACATAAGCTGGATTGACTTTCAGGTTGGGTGCTTTGGGGACCTGTCTCTCAGGTCTTTAAAGTTGGGGTGCTAGATGCTGGGTGGAAACCCCTTTAAGTCTTAGGGACAAGCTGGGAGTTGCAAATTTTCCGCTTATTCTATGTTGCCATGCTGAGTGTGGTTTACGGTGAGACTGTGTCACTGACTCCCCTAAAGATTTTGATGTGGCATTGCTAATTTGCTTGATGTGTCCAAGTCATTCAGATAGTTTATGTGTTTCATTGAGAGGAAATAGTTCTGCATGTAACTATAGATTTGTGTGTCATGGGAGGATGTGAATGCTGGAGCCTTTCTGTTGTCATTTAATCTTTCTTTCATGCAATGTTTTTGATAACAGACAGGATTTAATGAAAAAAAATGAATAGTTTAAGAATTACTTAAGAAATACTAGGGGTAAAGTAAATGGGTGAGCAGTGTGCCTCCAGTGTGTAGAATTCAGATTTCTACTTTCAATTATGGATGCTATATTTAAGAAAGCCAAGTATTAAAATAAAAGTGTCAAGAAAAATACAACAAAAATTCACCTAGGAAATATCATAATAAAGCACCTAGGAATCATATTCTAAGAAGAATTAAAAAATTTTAAAATAAAAATTAATCAAATGCATTAAATATATATATATAAATCTACATGCAGTTGGTAATATACACATTTCTCTATACTAGAAGTACGGTTTTTTTCATAATAAGTTTGAGATACTGAAGTTGTACCATATGGATGAGGGATTGGACTAGTTTTCTATATTGTAAGGAGATCTGTTTGTTCAGTCACAGGAAAGGGACTTTTTCTTCTGACAATAAAGTCAATCATGAGACTTCATTTCTTATGGTTAATATCAATATTCTCTAAGTGATTTTTCCCCACTAGTTAATAAAGATTAAAAATTACAAATAGGAACAAAAAGATTTTTATTCTTAGGCCAAGGAGTGGGAAAGGGACCTGATGTTCTAAAGATCTTCCCCACCCTGGGCACACAGGTGAATGGTTATAGGGTTTTAAACAGAATGGGGAGGGAAGAGGGGTGGTGTCTGAAGGCTGCAGAATTCTGAAAAAGGAGTGGAATGTTCCAGGAACGTGTCCTAATTTGGTTTGGATCAGAGCTGTCCTAGTGCAGAGAGATGGGGATTTAACGTGTTCTTTCCTTGACCCTTATTTCATCTTTGCCCCCATGTTTCATGATTTCTGGTTCTAGTTAGTTCCTACAGGTCTTTTAGTTCATCCAGCACATACGTCAGCATTGAGAAGGTTCAGATGCCATTATTTTCTAATCTATGGATGTGAATTCTATTCTTTTCTGTGATTTAGCAATTCCCTGAAAACAGGAACATGTTATCTTTCGCTTAACAATTTTGAGGGAACAGTGTAGCACCAGGTGACATGGTTCATTTCCTATAAGTACTCTACCACTTACAGCATTGACATTAGTTTTGCTTATATTTTACCTACAGGAATAGATCAGAAAGAACCAAAAATTTTAACAAATGATTAAGGATTTGGAAAGGGAATTTACAAGAATAAAAGATGTAATTAAAACAGCATATCCATACGATGATTTGAGCTCTAGACAAGACAATCTGGAAAAAGTTTATCTAGGATCTGAGTTGAAAGTGACCAAGGCAACAGGAGGGAAAATTTTATTACAGATTATTAGTCAATAGTCGCATTTGAGGACCAACTACTTTCTGTGCCATTAGGACATAAAACCAACTGGAAGGCATATACAATTCTTGACATTAGCTTAATCTGTATCCTGATGTTTCCTGAGAGTTTCTACTCTTTTATATCAATGCTTTGCAATAATAAGCCAAATATCCATAATCCCAGAAAGTCATTTCAAACTCTCCTGTGAGTCTGATGAGGTTCATCCGAGGCTGACCCAGATTGGCCCCATGAGAATCATGTCTGGAGAAATCACTGGTGGCACCTACCTTTCTGTCCCGAGGCCTGATGTTGGTGAACCTGTGGAGCTGGCGTCCAACAACGGTGGCTCAAGAGACCGGTGCAGCTGTTGGACTTCATTGGCCAATGCACAAAATACTACCTCAAACCGGTTCAGTTAGTGGAAAGCTGCAGGCTTCATGCACTCAGGAAAGTTGAAGGGATTTTATTTAATGCTGGTGGGTACCAGTGGAGTGATTTCTAAAGACTGGCACTCTGAGTAGAGCGAGTTACAGATTTTATAGGCAGGAATTTTTGGGGTAGGCTAGAGTGTGTTGGAGGGAGGTGGGTCTCTGGAATTTCTCCATTACTGATTGCTGTTCATTGTGTGATAAGCAGGTCTGTTAATAATAATTCATTGCAATAAGCAGTAGTTATTTACAGCTTGGGGTTAGGGCTGGTCAAATAGTTCATTGAAGTCTTATTTCCTCCTCATTTTTTAGTGGAGACATTTCCTGAGGCTTATTTCCTCCTCATGAAGAGAGTGATGGACTAATGTCCAAAATAACCATCTCATCTCTCAGGTGGGATGAGGGCTTTGTAGAGGGGTAAGATAAAAGGGTTTACCTGAGGAGATACAGGAAGGAGAGGGACAGGACCCAGCGAGCTGTTGCTTTGTTGTAATTGATGTCTATTCAGTGTGACGCCAGGTTGCTTCAGCTTGATCTTTGATTTTAACACTATGGGGTTGCTTATGTGCCAGAAGTAAGATTGATTCTAGGTGGGACAGCTTTGAGAGAAAAAAAGGAAAAAAGAAAACAGCATGATTATTTTATTGATCATTGAATTTGTCTCCTTCATATATTTAAATAACCACTCTATCAATAACCTGATGACTTTACCTAAGGCAGTTATTTCCTCTACATAGCCTTCCTATTCCTATGGACATTGAGTTAGAATGATGAATTTGAACAAAAATTAAGGGCATGAAGTCTCTTCAAGATGCAAGAAACTATGAAGAAAGTCTGAGGCTGTTCTCTTGTAATCCTCCAGGAGGTGGTGGTACATAAAAAATTCTACTTTATTAGCTTTGAATTGACACACAACTTACTGTTTTTCAAATAACAACCCCAGTCTGTATAAAACAACAAAAGTCAGAGGGAGAACTTTAAGCCCCACATTAAATACTGAGGGGACAAGTAGTGCTGTACCATGAGATAAGGTACCACCCCGAAGATATCATCTCCAAACACAGCTTTTGGTTCTCCTTTGATTACGTTTCTTTTGGTTACAGAAAAGCATGACTCAGATATTCTTTCCATACCTTCTCGAGAGACCAGGGTGGAAGCCAGGAGACAAATTTGATGACTTTGTTTACATAGTAATTTTTGTGCCTTGAAAAACCCCACCTGTGGGTGGGAGCAAAGGGTAGTGGGAGCGTCTAATGGATGGAGATGGAGAACTATTAGGAATGTGGTGCTAGATGTGATTTGTTATATATTTGATAAAGCATGAACCTGCACATTCAGAATTTATATATTCTATGAATCAATGTTACCTCAAAAACCACCCCTTAAATCCCCAAACTCCAAACCAACCCACCTCTCATTTACCAGTTAAGGTTTCATGAACATTATTTTTAACTTGTCACCATATCATCATATCACCTGTAATAATTTCAGCATAGATTTTAGGTGGTTATATAACTAATTTTAATTTGGAAGCGGTCTCTCCGATCAATTTCATGACTCCTCTGACACTTTAGAGAAGGAAGAAAATTCTTGAATGATTAAATTTGCTGAAATGTGCTGACCTCTAAAAGGATGTCTTCTCTGTTAAGAAGTTGTTCACAGAAAAAAGCACCATTAAAATCACTATCAGGCAGCCTCACAATTGTTGTCATTCTGCTGAAATTTGTAGATTCTGGCTAGTGATGTCACTGACACACAGAAGAAAATGCAAAACAGGTGATCTTAAATCAGCTTCCTGATAAGTGGCATGCACATAACTCAGGCTTGAGAGCGGCTGCGTTGACATGGCTTTGCAGAGCAGACTGGGAACTGTGTGTCTGGGGCTCTTCCTCAGCTCTCTCTGGATGGGTGAATTGGCTTCTTCATCATCTGGTCTTGGAGAAGCATACGCTATTGATGTTTTAAAATATGCACTCATTTTTAACCAAAAAGAAGTCGTATTTATGAACACTCACTGTACTAAGGGTTGAATTAGCAAGTCAAGTAGTAGCTAAAATTCACAAGTTAATTCATTTCAGTCACAACCTTCTGTATTTGTTTCTTGCAGTTGTGGAGAGCAAGGACCAAGTATTTCAGCCTTCTACTGTCATATCTTTGGAGGGAGCTGTGGTGGAAATCCCCTGTAATCACTCTATATTTGATGCTTACAGCTTCTTCTGGTACCTTCACTTCCCAGGATATGCACCACGACTCCTTGTTAAGGGCGCCAGTCCTTCTCATCAGGGACGCTACAACATGACATATGAGATTCTCCTCATCACTGCTCATTTCTCAGCTGCAGGTGGCAGACACTGCTATGTACTACTGTGCTCTGGCAGACACAGTGGCGGGAAACCCACAAATTGCTGAACGGAAACTGGGAGACATAACAACCTTTGTGGAGGTGGGAAAGAGATGAGCGATGATTGCTTTCCCCCAAATCCAGTGTTCCCAAACTTTTCCATTTGACACTTCTGTGAGAAAAGATTTTTGAGTTCAGACACACTACACGGTAGCATATGTGCAATAAGGAAAATATGCTTTTAAGGAGCGATTCAATAATGGTGCTGAAAGTTCATATTCATTTAGTCTTCTTGATAATTGAAATGCTTTGACACATTTCTTTTGAGATTTGATTTGCTCATTTTTGCTTTCCCGCATAAAATGGCCCATCATTAGTTTATGATAGGAGTATGAGGTATATCAAGTTTATCATTGTCTTCTTTTTTTTCTGCTTGCATTTTATTTATTTTAGAGGGAACATTGGTTCACAACACTGTATAAGTTTCAGGAGTACGTTTCACTCTGTTACAAATGTATGTACCACATTATGCCTACCACCTACTTACCACCCATCACTATTCAATTGACTCCTGCCTGTTCCTGCCACTCCACCCTACCGTCATTCTCTTACCAAGTCAAGGGCTTTGTTTTATTTGTGTATTTTGCTTATTTATATTTCACATGAATCAATATAAATGGTATTTGTCTTTTTTTGGTCTTTTTTCGTTTAGCAGAATTCCTCATGTTCTATCCATGTTGTAAATGGCAAGATTTTTCCACAGTGGCTGCACTAAATTACATTCTCAAAAACAGCGTACAACGGTTCCTTTCTCTCCACACACACAAACACTGCTTATTTCTTGTCTCTTTTATATAGGCCATTATTATAGGTGTGAGATGATCTAATTGTGGTTTTAATTTGAATTTCCCCAAGTCTAAGTGACAATGAATATTTTCCATGTGCCTATTGACCCTCTATATGAGTTTTCAGAAGCGTCTCTTCAGATTCTCTGCCCATTTTTTGGGTTTTTGTTGTTTAGGTCTATGAGTTATTTATATATTATTTATGAGTTATTTACATATATGCTTTCATTTTAAATAATATTGACTAGTTTTAGTCTCTTTGCAGGATTATTTTGAAAAAATACACTTACAATATTTCAATATATCCATTTTGTAAAAGGCAGTTTAGTTAACCTTGGATGATATAAGAAGTATAAATGGAACAAATGTGTGAGTGGATACTACCAAGAACCCTGAATTTAGCACCTCAATCCTTTACCTTGGATGCCTTGCTTGTAATTCAACATAAAGACCTAGAGAGGTTTCTAGTATTTATACATGAAATATTAGTAAACTTAATCCATTCTTAATATCTAAAATGAAAACTAATGTAAATGGAACTTGTAATAGATTCTTCCCATATCCTTATAAAGTAGGAGGGACATAGTTTCCAATCCCATATGTGTCCCTCCTACTTAACTAATTTATTTTTAATTTTATTGATAAACATATTATAACATCATAAAGATTTAATGTGTTTATCATCATAAATCAACATCTGTATATGATATATTATGTTTACCTCCAATAGTCTAACTCTATCCTTTAGCAAAGACCTAGGTTAGATCAATAGTTTCTAAGCCTTTTTATCTGAGGTATCTGGATTTGTGAAAACAAGATAGATTTTTATTATATTCCAGATCAACTGAGTCAGTGTGTAGGGAGTCCTAGATAGCTATAGTTTCCATAAAGTACTCTGTGGTGATTTTCTTCTCAGCCAATTTTATTGGGAAATTCCAAACCCTGGACCCCATATCTTGAGATTTTAACTACTATTCTCTACTTCCTTTCACATCAACTTATAGTTATAGAAAAATTTCAGGAATTGATCCTCAAAGTATCAGTGCTGACCCAGATAGTAGACTTTCAGCAGATGTTTTCATATGAAATAGTCAAGGAACCATTGCTGATACAGAAGAAAAGAACATTCTAATAAGGTTAAATATCATGACATTTTACCTGGATGTCTTACATAGTTTGTATCTGAATTAAAATATTTAATAACATCCAAATATGTCAATTGGATGCAAATGTAAATTGGTATATGTTTGTACCATTTCCACAGGCATATTCTATTTTTGTTTACTGTTTGTTTATAAGTGTTCCAGCATTAGTGTTTTAGATCAAATTAAAATACTTGAGATATGCCTGCAGTTTAGGTTTCCTGCATGGCGCCATATATACTGTAGTTGTTCAATAAAGAATGAGTTAGTGTGTTGCTTTCTAATTACTTTGGCAAGCAAGAAAAGAGAAAATTCCCCCTTATACTATGGAGCTCTTCACTGAGGAGTATGTGTATGGTGTGTTGAAAATCCTATCTGCTACATTGGTATTTTAACTCTATTGCTTAAACTGTCAAGAACAAATCTTCCTACCAGATTTTTCCAGCTCACTGTAGATCACTAGGGCACTTTACCCAAAGGAGAAAGTAGAGTAAGAATTAAATAAAAGAGGAAAATAGAGTTGATGGAACAGAAATGTAGAGAGTAATAATGATAGCTCAATCTCAAAGGTCAACATTGTGAAACCCTCCATTCAATGCTGACAAGGAGAGAGGAATCCACAGGAGACTAAAATCCCCATCGTTTTCAAAGTCTGGGAGTTTGTCTCTATATAAAAATTTCCAACTCAATTTTTTTACCTCCCATAAAACAAGGCAAAATAAAAATATTCCTAGGTGAAAAAACTGTTGTAAGGATCTGAGAATGAACATGGAGAATAGAGTTAGGATCTTACCTAATAGGAGAAAGTAGGTGGTTGGGGCTGTCCTGATCTGCTCTGTTAGATGCTAACTGTGTCTGCATGGATGGTAAAGTTTTCTCCAGAGCAGTATCAAGGTTCACCCAGGATCTGTATCCTCCTCAGAAGAGACCTAAGAGCACACTAACTCTTAAGATAGTGTTTGTCTTACTTTGTTCTTATGTGCCCTGTCTTTTCTAATTTCACTGAGTTTTTGGAATCTACCTGCTCTTTCTGAGGACTGGGGACTGCAGAGAATGAGTGGAGATTAGAAGTTGATTTTACTTTCTTCCAAGGGCTAGTGTTGTGGGTAGTATTGTGCCCCTCTAAATAATATAGGTTGAAGCGATAGCTTGCAGTGCTTCAGATTGTGAACTTATTTGGGAAAATATTAAAATGAAAAGGTAGTAGCATTAGAAATAGTCTTAGTCCGATATGACTGGTGTCCTTGGATAAAGGGGAAATTTGGACAGAAAGACAGTAAAACACAGAAGGAAAACAAGGTGAAGAGACACAGGGTAATGGCTATGTGTCTAGAATTATGCATTTACAGCCCAAGGAACACCAATAATGGCCAGCAAACACCAGAAACACCAACAGGCAAGAGAGTAATCTCTTTTAGAGTTGTCAGAGGGAGCATGACCCTGCTGACACCGTAATTCAGACTTATAGCTTCCACAACTCTACAATAAGAAACTTCTGTCATTTTATGTCACCGAGGTTTTGTACTGTTATAGAAGCAGTAAGAAACAAATATAGTCAGTAAATCATAGTCCTTCCAATTCTTGCAAAAAAAAAAAAAAAGTAAGAAAAGAAAAGAAATACAGGTTTCCTTGCTTTGGATATCTCTAGACCAGAGATGGACATAAATTTCCATGTTAAAGAACATCCTGTACTCAGTGGGATGCTATGCTTTCTTCTGTTGACAGAAATAGGATACACAGGCAGAAGTTGTGAGGAAAAAGACCGGCATGTCACTTCCCAGCAGCCATGAAGACAGTCATAAAAGCCAGCCAAGTTAGCAGAGCCATAAAACATCCTGTGGTCTGAGCTTGCTGGAATGCTGCAGGCAACCGATAAGTCACTAACAGATGAAGAACTTCCCATCCCTATTTACTTGCGAATGGAATCTTATGTGTGTGTAGCCCATGTGAATAATTTACAAATAACTTACTTGGGTTCATGCTTGTAACCCCCTTATCTAATTTACACCTCTCTAACCTGTATAAGTGTACCCTCATATGTAATCTTTGCTCAGTCTCTGGAGGTTCAGCCCACTGCTGAAATAAACTTATCAAAAACTTCCAGAGAGTGTCTGCTTAGTTTCTCACAGGAGAGCTGCTACAAAATGAAAATGGAAGGTCTTAGGAAGTACTTTGAACTCCAGGAGTCAAGTAGCTTTATAGTTCATAAAGGGCTGTCAGAGAAATGAACACACGTGAAAATCAGGTCTTTGAAGCTCTGTTGAGTGTATTACAGAAAAAGAAGTGACCAGTGGTATCAGGCCATTGAGGCAACATAGTAGTATCTCTATGTTAGGACCACCACCCATGAATAAAATCCTTCAGGGTTCTGTGACTTTTTTAATAGAGAAAAAAAGAAAATAAATCCAATGTATCTGAATAGTAGTACCCTCTGCTTAGAAAAACTCTCATATTATGAGCCCAATGAAAATTTTCTGTTTTACTTTGGTCAGTACACTCCATGACGCCTTTTGGTATTAAATAAGTTTACTCTTTAATATTTAGGAATAGATGACTTTCTAGGCTGTATTACTTGTATCTGTTTATGTTTTCTGACTCTTTTTCTGGAAGGTAACAGGAAAAAATATCTATCCATCTATCCACATATCATTTATATATATATCATCTATCTAATCTTTTCCTTGCTCATGACATAGATTCCTAAGATGCTTGTTATATCCTAAGTGATAAAAGCACTAGGAGAATCTTTTGGGCTAATATTTGGTCTCTGATCCCAGTTCCTGAATAGAAGGAGAGCCCCTGACTGTGCAATGCACCTGTATAAAAAAGGTTAGAAACATCAAATGTTTGTGAAGCAGTGGGAAAAAAAGGAATCCTCCTACATCTGTTGATGGGAATGTACATTTGTGTAACCTCTTTGGAAAACAAAAAATTAAAGATGGAGTTACATTTCAATCCAGAAATCACAGTTCTAGGCATATACCCTGACAATACAAAAACTCCAATCAGGAAAATAATTTGCACCCCTATGTTCATAGCGGCAAAAATTGCAATAGCTAAGACATGGAAACAGTCTAAATGTTCATCAAGAGATGACTGGATAAGGAAGTTGTGGTCCATACACTCAATGGAATTCTCTGCAACTGGAAAGAAAAATGAAATTTTCTCTTTTGCATGTAGTTATGTAAACACAAGAAATAATAAAACTGTTATTAAAAATGTGTCTTAAAGTGGGTGTTGAGGGTGTGATAGCAATCAGATAATTATGTTGCAATAGACTTAATGTGTATGGCTTCCTGTTCCCCAATTCGTACATAGAAACCTAATCCCCATATGTCATGGTCTTTGCAGGTGGGGATTCTTGGAATGTGATTAATTCATCAGAGTAGAAAGGAATTAGTGCCTTTATAAAAGGGATTCTCGAGAGCTCCATTGCCCCTTCTCCATGTAGGACACAGTGGGAAGTTGGGGCTCTCTGAACCAGGAAGCAGGCCCTCAGAGCAGATGGAATCTGCCAGCACCTTGATTTTGGACTTTCTAATCTCTGGAGCTATGAGAAATATATGTTTGTTGCTAGAGTCAGCCAGGTCATCACACTTCTGTTACAGCAGTGTGGATGCACCAAGGCAGTCACCAACATTATGGAGCTCCTTAAACTGCCTGTCTTTGAAGTGTGCCATGAAAGGGAGATAAACTTCTCTCTTGTTGAAACTAATTTACTATGGCTTTGTTCCATTAATTGTAACTGTAGTCTAAAACCATCTTTCTATACTGGAAAGTCTGCTTTTAGGAAAGGAGCTAATATTATTTATTTATGTTGTAATCAAATTGTGCTTTAGCAATTTTTTTTATTGCTTGTGGAATCAGTTTTTGTTTCTGAAATATAATTTTAAGTGTTTTAGAGAAACCGAGCGCAGAGAAATATTTGGGGGTGGGGAGACAGAAAAGCTATCTATTTTCCTAAGACCACTGTAAGTGCATGGTCCCTTGCTCTGTCAATTAATGGCCATTGATTTTTTTTCTCTGTCATTTATCCTGAGTCACATGTGTGGAGCAAAGCCCTAGGTTTCAAATATTCTGGATTTCCTTGTTTACCAAGGAGTCAGTGTTTTTTAAGTAAGTGTATTTACAAAACAAAAGCCCATAAAACAGCAACAATAAAATCCCCCCAAACAAAAACTAAACTGAATGACTTGTTAAAGGATAAAGGGACAGGGTGGGAGTAGAAATTTGAAAATTAGGGACTAGATTGCCTGTTAGTTTTCAGGTTTGCTACCAGAAAGAATGGTTTTTAAAAACATTCCTTGCAGGTGCACTCTGGTGGAGCAGTGATTAGGTCAATCCTTTCTGAAGGAGCAAGCCACATACCACTGGGTTGTGTCCTGGGCCTAGGAGGAAACAGCCAGTGCGAACAACTAAAAAAGAATAAATAAAATATAAATAAAAGATGCTTCTTTCTCTTCTCTCTTCCTGCCTACTTTCCTTCATTCCTGCCTGCCCCTTTTCTTTAAAAAAAATACAGTGCAAATTATCGGCATTAACGAGTACAGTGATAATTTATTTACTCTTAATAAATTGGCAATTTATATTTTATTAAACAGGGAATTAAGGTGATCAACTATAAAATAAAAATAAAACGTAGTTAGCATGAGGGTTATCACCACTTCTATTTCTTCTCACTAGATCACTGAATGTCTGATGTCAAGTTCAGTGCCTGACCCAACAAGGGACTCCACAAATATTATTTGATTGAGCAGATTGATACTTACCATTACCAAGAGTCTTACAATATCTTTGATCCAGGAATCCCCTTTGAAGAAACCAGTCCAAAGAAATAATTGGAAGTTTAGACAGAGATTTACATGCAAAGGTGTTTATCACAGTATTCTTTCTAAAATCCAAGCAAAATAGTAGGAAAATGGGTAAATACATTAGAGTACTATCTATCAAGTATTATTTTGAGGCCATTAATATTGATATTTTCTGCATTTATTGTTAAAATGTTAAAGGTTAAAAATGTTTGGGAAATAACGTTAATCTAAGAAACCCTCCCAGGGTACCCAAATGTGGAGTGTGTGTTTATGTGTGTGTGTGTGTGTGTGTGTGTGAATACATGTAACTTACTTTTGTCAAAAATAGTTATGCATTGATAAAATATGAAAAAGAATACACCCAAATGTTATTGTACATGAATTGATTTTTATAGTTTTCCATATTTTCCAAATTCTGTTCTTAGAAATAATCATTGTAATAGCCAGAAAAAAAAATCCATAGTAAATTTAAATTAAGAAACAATCCCTCTATTTGGTGGCTCTTGCTATAGAGCACAGTTTTCTTTCTTAATCTCAGGAATTTTTCAAAGTTTCTTTAGCAGAGATTTTAAATAGAAATATCTATCTCACAACAACAGTACATGTGAAATACTCCAATATTCCTGTGTTTATGTGGAGTTTTTGAACATGAAAAAATGTTTTTCAAAGGATTATATATAATATAATTACTAGTATCATGCATTTATTAGCTAGGACTGTTGTGACAAAACATTACCAACTTCAGTTTCAAAAGAACAGAAATTTACAGTCCCCAACTTCTGGAGGCCCAAAGTTCAAGATCAAAGGGTCATTGGGCTGGCTCCTGTGAGAGCAGCCATAGGAATGATGTGTTCCAGGTCTCCGTTTTCATTTTGCAGATGGGCATCTCTGTGTCTTCACATTGTTTCTCCTTTTTTTCTGTCTGTCTCTGTGTGCAGATTTTCCTTTTTAAATCTATTTTCACTTGACTACCTGTGTTTAGACCTGTCTTTAAATAAGGTTACATTCTGAGGTCCTTGGAATTAGGATTCCAATGTATACATTGATTGAGCCCTACAATCTCTCTCGCAGATATGAATAAAATTGACTCTTCAGAGGGTAAGTGATTTGCAAAAAATTATTCAATGGGCAAAAGTCAGAGAATTGCTTACACTCCAGCTTGTCAAAATATTCATTCACTATTTTTACATTGTACAGAGGAGAATACATGGTCCACGTGACCAAGTGAACTACCTGCAATTGTAGTTAACAAACAAGTATCTTTCATTAACTGTATGGGTCTGAGAATTAGATTTCTTCTATTCGATTATATTTGCCACATGGGGCTGCTGCTGCAATGAGTTGAGTCTTAAGTGTGACTCTTGCATGTTTTATTTCTGTCAGGATGCCCTAGCAAGATGGCCTGTGATATATATATTTTGTCAAAATGTCACTGGAAGTCATCAGCACTTGCTGATTTTTTGCTTGGGAAAATGGAAAAATTGCTTACACAGAATGCATAGGGCAATCTTCGATCTAGGAGAGGCACCTCTTAAATATTTTCTGGTGAATTTCTGTTCTTATGCTTTATGAACAAAAAACTCAAACACTAAACCCCTATCATTTCTGCATGAATGGGTAGCTAACATATTTTCATTACTGCAATTACTGATTCAATTAACACTATTTTTTGGATTAGATTCTTATGCTGAATGACTATTTTTTCCCTACTTTTGGGTATTTGTTATTGCATTTATATTGGATACATATTAAAGGAAGAGTGAACAGGGATTGCTTTAATCATATATATAATCCTACACAACTGTTTTCTACTGGCAATAGTTGTTTGCATATGATTCAGATGAGAAAGAAGGTAATTGAAAAAGTACAATTTACTGTTCTCTAGATGCCATAGATGCACTCTGAAGTGGGTATAGTCCCCATTTTACAGAATAAGAACCTGAGACTCAGAGGAATGTGTCACCCAGATCACAAGGTGGCAGAGCTGAGATTTAGATCAGTCTGACACTAAAGCCATAGCTTCTTCTTTACCTCACTTCCCCAATAGTTAGGTGTGATTCCATATCAAATGTCCCTTCTGACATGTCAGAAGCCTAATAAAGTATTCGATTCCCTGTTTATCATCTGTTGAATGACATCTGATAGCCAGTTGTTGGACGTGTACTTAGTGAGACTGTAAAATAACACTAGATGTCAGGAGATGAAAGGCCCAGGTCAGGCAGCCTTATTGGCTCTTTTGTGAAATAAGATTAGGGTTACTTGTTTCATCTGGCTATGTAGGAGCCAATGGGCATAAAACACCAGGTCAGAGGGGTTATTGTCAGAGTTCAGTCTGACTATACCAGGTGACTAACTTCTGAGACTACTGACAGTGATCGGGAATGCAGAGTGATGAGTGAGCTCTATCCTGTCATGTATTTGCTACCTTGAGACCAAATTATAAGGGGTTAGACCTTAGCAAAGTTCTAAAACGAAATCCAGGCTGTCGTACTGGAAATTTTTACCTCCAGTTCTCTTCCAGGGTGTTCAGTTGAGCCTTGAAGGAAAGCCTGGTCTCAGGGGCTGCTGCCCTGCTATTGGCTGCTCCTGGAAACAGCTCCTCCCTCCCTGTGAGAGATGCTGGTGTGGGCTCTGGGACTTCCTGCCTCTTCACTGGGTCCTATCTCATGCCAGGTTTAGATTTAGCGGCAGAGCCTGGATGTATACACCTAGAATATTAGGCAGGTGGCAAGAGTGGTTGTGCTGCTGATTTGGGGTGTGTTACTTGGGGATTAAGAGGAATTGGGATCTGGGTCTAGACAGAGATCTGCCACCTTGCCTGCTACCATTGCTTGTTATTTAAGACGTTGTAGAGTGTCTTTGGGTCCAGGCATTTCCTTAGACATTTATGTGAGGTCTGTCTCAGGACAATAAAGATGTTGTGGGTTATGGAGCCCCAGGTCCTTCCAGGGGAGGGAAAAATTAGACCTGCTGCCTTTGCATCTGTGTTCCCGGGATTCCTTGGAATAATTTTTTTTTTGTCCTGAAACACAAATGAGAATCAAATTACACTTGTCTGTACTGTGGGAAGAAGGTATGGGAGTGGATCTGACTGTGAGAGGACACCTGGAGTGTGTTGGGTTGGACCTCCAATTCACCTTGGTTACAGAACAGGACCTAGTATTGTCTTTTTACTCCCAAAGTAACCGTGAGCCTTGCTAAGACCACCCAGCCTGTCTTCATTGACTCCTATGAAGGAAAGTAAGTGAACATACCCTGTAACCACAGCAGCATTGCTACAAATGAGAATATCCTCTGGTACTGACAGTTCCCCAACCAGGGATCACAGTTTCTTATTCAAGTGTGTAAGACAAACGTAGCAAATGAAAAGGCATCTCTGCTTATCCCCAAAGACAGGAAGTCCAGCACCCTGAGCCTGCCCCAGACCTCCCTGAGAGACACTGCTGTGTACTACTGCATCGTGCGTGACACAGTGAGACGTGCAGGGCTGCACCTGCGCAGTATCCCTCGACCGGTGGGCAGACATCATAGCCTGGGGGTACCTGAAGTACTGCTTTCTAAAATGTTTATTTTCAGATGATATTAGAAATATCTAAGTATTATTTTACTGTTCAAAGGTTTTTAAATCTTATTTGTGTTTTAAACTTTTTTTATTCCTGTAACTTTGATTTTACACATTAAAATAAACACACATATGGAGGTTTCTATATGTGCAATTCCCCACTCCTACGATATATGTCAGCACACCATGTCCTCCACTGAATCACCAAGTATTCTTCACCTGTCTAGTGGCTCCACCACCACTTGCCCCCACTGCGCCCTGCTTTTTAAATGGTTATTGCATTACCTGGTCAAAAATTTGAAAAGCATAAAAGAGCGTGAATGCAATGTCTTTATCTCACCATTGTCTCTGAGCTGTTCAGCTATTCCAGTGAGGTGATCTATAGTATCTATACTATTGTTACTTAGTTCACTGGTGCTCCTCAGTTCATGCACACACACTCTTAGATGCACACTGCCCACTGTGATGTGGACAACACACTTCTCACCTTTTGAAAAATTTAGTCCAAGGGTGATTTTTATTTATTATTACACAAAATGAGAACATTTCTTTGACTATTTTCAAGCATATACAATATGACTTCCAACTCTCCCTGTTGTCTCTTTTTCTCTCTTTTCCCCTCCCCTGCTGTGGATGGTGTGGCAACTAGAATGAAGATGATGGTTGAGGAACAGATGGGAATAGTTTTGTTTCTGGTTGGCATGATAGATCATTTTTGCAATATCTGAAGTAGAAATATAGAGACTTTGGCCATTATAACTTTTTGAAGTTGGGTCCTTTGGAGGCCCAAGGGAAGTAAGAATAATGACAAAGTCTCTGGGAATCTTATTAATGCTCCTTGATTAATCAGGACTGTGAGGACATTATTACTAATATTATTGATAAGGTGTTGTATCTAATTTGGTAACAGAGAAAGCCATATTTGGTGAAAGTTTCTATTGTTATGGAGTGTTAGAGCAACAGTCTAACCTCCCACTAGGGATGGGAGTGTTTCCATCAATCTCATCTTAGGGTTTGGTGGGGAGTTACTCTTATGAAAAGACAGTTGACTCTAGAGTATTGCAGCTCATAAACACAGTCTTGGGATATAAACTTTTGACTGATACCCTCACAAGAATAAGAAACCCGTTGAATATTGAGCAGAGTCATGGGTTACAAAATGTTCAGAACACAATCAGTTCTCTTAGCAGCATTTTAGAGAGCTGTATTCTAGTACTTCATGTGGTACAGAAAATCTCTGGAAAAAGTGTACAGCTTCTGATTTCCTTAATCTCACATGGAAAAAAAGAGGAAAGAAGATTCACAGTATTTGAACACATCCATCACCCTGCTCCTCACAGATATGAAGCCTGTAGATTCTGACACCTACATCTGTGTGGTGCCATCACAGTGATTCCCCAGTACCAGGAGCCTTTGCTTAAACCAGCAGCTAAGGGTCCAACCATACTCCTGGCATGTGAGTTAAGAGCATGAAGTAGAGAGGAATCTCTGTAATGTTTTATGAATATAAATACTCATATCTGGGAAGTTGTGAGTGATTACCTAAGAAAGACACAAGACTATTCTGCAGATAATTAATCCATGAAAAGAAATTACAAGTGGAATATTGCCCAGCATATATCTGTAAAATGTTTTCTATTCCTAATGGAGTTTCATGTCACCCTTGTTCACGATATCTCAACTGGACAATACCTTGGTTGCAGTCTAGAGGAAAGAATGCTCTCCTGTAGTGTATGGAAGCGGGAGTGTAGTGTATGTTCATTCAGAAATCACTGACTATGAGAAAATAACACAACAAGATTTAATTTCAAGTCCATTTTTTTTAAGTAAAGAAGTATTTACATGCTGAGTGCTTTGGAAGAATAGCCACTGAGGGATAGCAAAGTGAGCACTTAGGTGAGAAGCAATAAGTTTTAATTCTAGTTGTGCTTCATCTTTTCTATATACTCCTGAGTAACAAAACAGAGTAGAAAAGAATTCTCTATTTTCAAATTCAAGAATGTATTCTTAAGTTTGAATCTGAGATCTGTTACTTTTTGAGAGTTAGATCTTATCAAATGCTTATATTATCTTATCTTCAATTCCTTCTCTATGAATTGGGTATCACAATACTGTGTTCGAGGGTTATTATGAGGTTAAAATAGTATCACACCAAAAGTCCTGCACTTAATCAGCACTTATAAGATGTATGCTATCAATATATCGATCTGCTGAGTTATCATATCTATTTATTGAAGTTATTAAACTTGGAATGCCAACTTGGAGGGTGGCATAAAATTCTGTGTGTTCAGACTCTTCATTATCTGAAGACCTAAATACAAACAACTGTTTTGGTGTGTAAAATCCTTGGTCTTGTTTTCTCTTACCAAAGTATCAATAAATTGGTCAGTTATTTCTCTTTACAAAGATCAATGTGACTTTTATTTAACCAAATGAACCCCATGGCAGGGATTTCAATGTTTAAGTGGATAAATGATGGCTCATGGAATGACTGGTCACTGTGAACTCCTAAGGATGGATGAGTAACTTTGTCTCCAGGTTGACGATAGTCCTTAGGAATGAATGACTACAAAATATTTAGAGCTTTTTTTACAGAGACCAGGATGGGTTTTGGTCTGGATTTCTAGTATTCAATGTTTTTTCAAAGCACACTTCCTTCTTCTTATTTATTGATAAGTATTGCAAATAGAGATCAGAAACAGAACTATTTGTCAATTAAACATTAGAATAGGGCTGTGGCTTAGATCTCATCATGAAGTAGTTTATTACAGACATAAGCTCCACTTTTCTCAGATGCAGTCTCCGACTTGCATGCGTGTGTGTGGGACTTTTAAAATATAGAATATATGGTAGACCTTTTCACATGGTTTCTATACATGTTGTCTCCAGGTAGGTGAATTTATTTTATGGTGGCTCCTAAGAATGCAAAAAGAGAGCTGTTTTCTTAAACTTAAGCTCAGGATTGGCATGACATCATTCTTTCTGCATTCTATTGGTTATGTGAACCAGAGAACCAGCCCAGTTTCATGAGGAGAGTTCTATACAAGTTGTGAATATCAGTAAGTGTGATTCATTGAGAATTACCAATGCAATGGTGTACTGTGATACTCATTGCTGAAAATCTAGAAAACATTGATAAATAAAATGAACCAAAAATGCCCCCATATCCAAGGTAATCACAATTAGTTCCAGTTTTATTGAGATATTATTGAACTATACCATATTTAAGTTTAAGTTATACAACTTGATGATTTGATACACAAATATATTATGAGATGATTATACAAAAGTTAATTAACACCTCCATTTTCTCTCATAATTACCTTTTCTTGGTGGAGATAGGTTAAAATCGACTATTGACAACTGTCAAGTACAACACAATATTGTTTATTATAATCATTTACATTATATCCCCAAATCTTATCATCTTACAGCTATTTTTCTACTCTTTGACCAACAACTTTCTCCATTCTGCTCACAATTTGAGTTTGAGTTTTTAAGAACATACCCACAGTGAAAATATGCAGTATTTGTGTTTATCTATTTAACTTATTTCACTTAACATGGTATCTAAGATACATTCATGCTGTTGCAAAAGACTGAATAATATTTCATGTAATTGATTACAGATTCTGTCTTACTTTTTTGAATTGACTGACAATTTTCTTTGTTTCTTCTTTTAGCAACTGTTGACTTTTTTAGCCTGTTAGCTGTCATGATGCTCAATTTTGACCTGCCAACAGCTCCATAATGAAAACCCAACTTGAAGCAATCTACTTGATTTCCTGCCTTAAGGATTGGTTGGATGCTTTCTATGTAATCTGTTGAGGAAGAGGACTCAGAACTACCGTACTGATTTATTCAGTTTTCTATGTTATCTCTTATTTCCTCTCTCCTTATGTGTCTTCATACCTGGGAGGCAGGGCACATACAGATTAGGGAAGAAGGAAATGTCAAAAGAACCATAAGCCATACCATATCCCTGAAATCATAAGGACAACAGAAATTGGGCATATTTGGGGATTATGACTACAAATTCTTTCAAATGAAATTGAATTTTTTCATGTTACAAGTTTGCTCAGTCTTTTCCTTTCTGATTTGCTCTCTAATGATGTTTAAATGTTTGCTAACATTATGTTTTGGTTCTGGTTCACTTCTATGTTTGGCCTCCAGAGGGAAATGTTTCACAAACTTGAATAGAGACGAATCTAGGTAGAGAATTGCCTTATTCCTTTAGCTCCTCCTTCTTGAGGATGACTGAAGTGTCCAGCATCTCTTTGAAGACACTGACATATGAGAATCATTTACAAATCGAAAACACCCAGTTTGTCATGCAAGAGACTTTTCTAAACATCTCTGAAACTGCTTGGACACTATTCTAGAGCATCGACCATACCCATTCTTCCTTGTCTCAGGCTGCTGTTTCCCAGTCTTAGTCCTTCCTTCTTCAGAAAGATCTTCACAAAGGACCCCACAACTTCTTCACTGCTCATCTATGAGCCTGGTTCCTGTACTCATGCTTATGATGCTCTTTTCTCTGAGTGAGTAAAAGTCTTTTCCATCCTCTGATTCCCTAGAAATATGGTTTTACTAGAGGTCTCTGCATAAAGAGACTTTCTCTATCACAGATGAGTTTGTCCTGGTCTCATTGACACATCATTGTTGTTTCAGGAGGCACCCAAGCCCAGTCAGTGACCCAGCCTGATGTCCTCACCACAGTCTCTGAAGGATTCCCTCTGGCACTGATGTGCAACTATTCCAATGGTAGAACTCTTCTCTCTACTGGTACGTCCAGTACCTTAACCAAGGACTCCAGCTTCTCCTCAAGTACATATCAGGGGACACTCTGGTTAAAAGCATCGAAGATTTTGAGGCTGAATTTAAGAAGAGTGAAACTTACTTCCATCTGAAGAAACGTTCAGCACATTTGAACGACTCAGCCATGTACTTCTGTGTGCTGAGTGACACAGTGTCTGAGGCTGCAGAGGGAGCTGAACACAAATTTCTGGTGAATGTGAGGCTTTCAGTTACTCAAGGGGTCAACTTGTGGGCATTTTCAGTAAGCTCTTATATGTTCTTATAATACAAGTAGTTCAGGAGAGACTAAACTAGCTCTTGTACAGTCATGGTTTTTACTCAATCTTTAAAGATTCGTGGATTCATGAGTAAAGAACAATTTATTAGAATATCATAGATGCACAACAGATTGGACACTGGAACTCACTCAGAGAATTGCTGTTTTTGTTTGGGGGTTGTCATATGATCAGTGATTAGACATAGGAAAGTACCATGACAGTTGATGTTGTTGATTTTCATCCACTAGGGGGCACTCCAGGTTTCATTATAACTGAGGAAATTTTTTAAAAGTCCTAGATGTTTGTGTCTGAATATTTGAAAAACAGAATGAGGAGATTAAAGTTAACAACAGTTAGAGGAAGGAATTGAAGAGCATGTGATTAAATTAAGTCACTAAGCATGCAAGGAAAATATTTACTTAATGTTCCTGTCATTTATTTTTTTAATATCTCAAAAAGGTGGAGTTCGTTTCTCCATAAACTCAAATTGGTTGAGGTTGAGAAGGCCTGGGATACAATAATATGACAGAGGTAATTATTGGAGTGGATTTGAGAGTAGGAAGCAACTCACTTAGTAGGAGCCTAGTGGTGCTGGAGGTTCCTGCAGAAAACATCTTTTATTATCTATTTATGTTGTTTTCCACTGATTTTTGTAACTAAAATTTCTTTAGATGAAACTTAACTCTAATGCCCTTGATGGAATTTCTCTTTCCCTATCTCCTCTGAGGAAAAATAGAAGTAAATGAAGGAAATAGGGAACAATATGTAGAGAGAGTGAAAAAGAGGAGGTGTAAGAAAAGATAGTGAAGGGGAAATGAGAAATATGTTGTCTGAAACACAAGTGTTACCCTTACATCTGTTTGAAGAGCAGACTGAGCCCATTGAGTCTCTGTGGGATGAAGGGAAAGGGTTGGGTGGGAGAAGTGAAGAGTGGTAATGAGATCAAAGTGGACATGATATACAAGTACCATTTTTTTCTACCAATCTCATTCTTATTGTAGACATTGTCTGTGTTCGTGATGAATATAAATCTATATATTCTGGATTTACAAGACTATTCTATTTTTTAACTTTATAGTTGCTTTTCTAGCAAAGGGTATTAACAAAATGATATGTGCCATCAACTGTATTCCTTTGTTAGACATCCCATATAAGAAAATTTCCAAATTCTCAGTCCAATTATGTTAATTCTACTTTAGAAAGAAGTATCACTGAAATTATGATTCTTTTAAGATCTATTGATGAGGCCTTTATTTACCTCTGAAATATCCTCTCAATTTTCTTATCTTCCACCCAAAATTTAAATCTTTCCTACATAAACAGTTAAAATATATGGGGTACATTTAGATATTTTGCTTTTTGTTTCTTCTGTCTTCATGAGCCTGGTTTCTCACATAACCAACACATTTATCACCTGAGAGACCTCATACACCAGCCTGAGATGGGCCATCATTTGTGATGTTTCCTGTTAAGAGAAATGACATAATTCAGGGGTGAATGTGATTGGTGCTCAGGGGTTCTGGTGGAATATATTGACTGTAAGGAAAATATTTGCCTGACCACAAAACCTGACACCCTCCAGAGCAAGGGTGAGGTCCCCAGCAACTGGTCAAGAAGTCATGAAGTGCCAGGGAGTTCTGCTGGGGCTTCTGTGGGCCCAGTTTTTGAGTGAGTTTGGTCTATTCCAGATGGGGCACTGGAATGTTCCACAGTTGACAGTGGGGGTGGGGAGGGGAGCTGACACAGCTCTGTTGGGTCCTGCAAATTCATGGGTGAATCTTGGGATAATTTACAGGTTTAGAAATTACATTAATGACCCCCCCCTCAGTGAGATCATATGTGCTTATTTTCTCTTTCCCAGCAGGAGTGAGAGGGGTGCAGGTGGAGCAGAGTCCTCCAACCCTGATTCTCCAGGAGGAAGCCAGCTCTACTCTGCGATGTAATTTTTCAACCACAGTTAACTCTCTGCAGTGGTTCCGACAGAATCCTGGGGGTAGCCTTATCAACCTATTTTTCATAGCTTCAGGGATGAAGCAGCACAGAAGGCTAAAAGCCACAATGAATGCTAAGGAACGTTATAGCAGCCTGCACATCACCGCCTCCCAGCTGGAGGACTCAGCCACCTACCTCTGTGCGGTGGAGGCACAGTGCTCCCCGGGGTCCTGCAGCCTGCACCCAAACTGCAGCTGGGTCTGCAGCCACAGTCACTGACGTGCTGAGACTTGCACAGAAGCATTTGTAAACAAACTCGGTCTTCCTGATTCATTTTGTATTTTAATTTCGTCTATGATTAAAGACATATAATGCTTGAACATCTTAATGGCAACAAAACAAATCAGCTAGAGGAAATGAAATAATTCTTAGAAACATTCGAAGCCTATTACTAAATCCCAAAGAAACAGAAAACATGTGCAGACTGACTACAAACACATACACTGAAACGGTAATCAAAACTCCTAGGAAACAAAAACCCTGGACCAGATGGTTTTACGAGTGAATTCTACCAAACTTTCAAAGGATTGATACTGCTACTACTCCTCAAAAATTTCCACAATATTGAAGAAGACAAAGTTCCAGACACATTTAATGTGGACAGCTTTATTCTTATTCTAAAACCAAACAAGGACATCACAGAAATAATTACCAACTGATATTTCCAGTGACAGATGATCAAAAATACTCATCCCAATATTAGTAAACCAACAACCAACTAAAAGAATCATACACAGCAATCAAATACTAGAATTCATTCCAAGCATACAAGGATGGTTCACCATTCACAAAGCAAAAAATGTGATACATCACATCAACAAAAAGAAAGAAGAAAATTTTATGATCAATAGATTCAGAAAAAACATTTGATAATATCCAACACCATTTTATGTTAAAAATCCTCCAAAATAAGTATAGACTGAATCATCTCAGTATAATGAAGGCTTCATGTGATAAATGCACAGTCAATATGTTATTTAATGGGCTAAACCTGAAAGTAGGAACAAGGCAAGGAGGTCAATTTATACCTTTTTAATTTAACATAATGCTGGGCATTCTGGCCAGTGCAACTAGAAAAGGAAGGGACATAAAATATATCTAAATTGTAAAGGAAGAGGTAGAATTGTCATTATTTGTAGGTGACATAATATCATAGAGAGAATATCTCACAGACATAAGTAAAAAGCTGCTAGAAAAATACAAGCACACAGTAAAGTGGAGGCTGAACAGTCAATCTTCAAAATTCTGTTGTGTTTCTATATGCAAAAAATGAGTTAGAAGAACAAAATATCAGAAAAATACCTTTTCAAATTTCATCAAAAGATTGAGATACTTGGAATAAATTTAACCAAATACATGAAAGACCCATACTATAAAAACTATTGAACATTGCTAAAAGAAACAGAAGAAGATAGAAAGAAATGGACAGGTATTTCATGCTCTTGGACTGGAAGAATTAACATTGTTAAAATGGCCTCATTACCTAAAGCAATATAAGATTTAATGCAATAACTATAAAAATCCCAAACAAAAACTTCTCAGAAGTAGAAAAAAAGTTGTTTAATTGAACCAGCAAAAGATACCAAATAACAAAAACAATCCTGTGAAAAAAGAACAAAAATGGGGGTGTCACACATCCTGGCTTCAAACTTGACTACAAAACAATAATATTCAACTCAACATGATACTGGAATAAAATCAGACACACTAGTTAATGGAACAGAATTGAGAGCCCAGAAATAAACCCACACATTTTTAGCCAACTGCTTATAATGAAGGAGCCAAGAGCATATACTGGGGATGAGGATAGTCTTTTTAATAAAGATTGTTGGGAAAACTAGAGAGCCACATAAAAAGTTTGGAACTAAATCACTAACATCATACATAACAATTAATTCAAAATGGATTAAAGACTTGAATGTAAGATCTAAACCCATAAAATACATAGAAAAACAGAGGCAAAACACTACTCGACAGTGACCTAAGACATGTCTTTGGAAACTCAAGTTCCATATCAAGGTAAATAAAATCTCAAATAAACAAATGAAGGTACACAAAGCTAAAAAGCTTCTTCATGACAAAAGAAATAAAAAGTCACCATACTAAGTGAGAGGAGATGCGTGCACATCATACATCTGAGAAAGGTCTTACTTTACAAAAAAAACCCCAAAAACCTAAAGAACTCATGAAACTCGACAACAGAAAAAAAGCAATCCAATTTAAAAATGGGCAGAACTTAGTAGTTCTTTGAAGACATAAAGAGAACTGACAGGCACACAAAAAGTTGCTTCACCTTTCTTGTTGTTAGAGAAATGTAAATTAAAACAGCTATGAAATTTCACCTTATCCAAAAGTCTGGAAGTGTTGATGAGAACAGAGAGAAACGGAACTCTGATGCACTGTTGGTGGGAATGTAAACTGGTGCAATCATTATACAAAGAAGTATAGAGATTCTTAAAAAAATTGAGAATGGAAATTCTGTATGATCCAGTTTTCCCACTTCTGGGTATTTACCCTAAAAACACAACAACACTAACTGAAAAAGATCCAGGTACCTGGACCCATGTTCATTTCAGCATTATTTACAATAGTCAATAGCTGGAAACCATCTAGGTACCCATCAACATACTTATAGATAAGGAAGATGTGGAATATACACAATGGAGTACTGGTCACATATTAAAAAGATGAAATATTGCCATTTGCAGCAACAGGGATGAAACTAGAAGGAATTAAGCTTAGTGAGATAAGCCAGAAGGAGAGAGATATAGCATGATTTCACTCACATGCAGTATATTGAGCCACCTAGAGATAAATAAACTCAATAAAACTAAAATAGTCTTTTATTAAATTAATTAAGTTAATGGCTATAATAAGGGAAGGTGGTGAGGACCAGGCAAATTGGATAGAGTAGATTAACTGGTGAAAGATGAACTGGAATGGTGGTGGTCAACATAACATATTTTATATGGATATTTATTTACAATGATGCACAACTTAAACCTGTATAATGTTAACATGCAACATTCCATACAATTAATGAATAAATATACTGCTAATAGGAAGCCTCCAGAAACTCTAAAAATAATGACACTATTCAAATTCATTTTTCATTAAATGGTGGAAATATCTAACTCAGGGTCAAAGTTGTTAGAGCCTCCATGAGCAGACCCGAAATAGGTTGCCATGGTCACTACAAATGCTCATGTGCAGCTGATATAACTTACCTGTTACAGTAACACATGGTTCAGCTTTTAAGCAAGGTAATGAAGAATGCTGTCATGTGTTCACAACTTTTACTGCCTGCAATGAGCTCAGGCAGAGAGCAGAGGAAGAAGTATTTTAATTATTTTCTTTAGTGGTTCATCTTGGCTGTTCCCCATTCAGTCTCCTTTTAAATTCAGCTCCTTGGGATGTAGATGGCCTGCACTAATTTTGAGGTGGCAAACCTAACTTCTACTTCACCAGGGTGCACCTCCAGCTCTTTTACAAAGATAGCTGCAACCTGAATCAGGGTCCTGGGAGAGTGCGAAGATGGTGCCCACCAGGCTTCTGGTTTCTGGAGGGGATTCCTGTTGCCTCTAGATTCCTGTTAAATGAGAAGAATGATCCATACATCTTCTAACATATGCAAATAGCTTCTGAGGAACAGGGACGTTTCAGCTTGCTGCCTCTGCGCTGTGCTCCTTATATTGGGGGTAGTCAGACCTCCCTCCCTCCTATCTGGTGCCTGGTATCACAACTGACTTGAAACAATGGAAACCATTTATCTTGTGTCAGCCTTCCCCCTAGCAACCTTGTGTGGGAGACCCCTAAGCAGCCATAAGTAGTATTCTGGGCTGGATTCTCCATTTAGCTTATAATAATCTCTTAAATATAGTAGTTTGTGAAGATACCTACCCCTTCAGGTGTTAAGACAGCTCCAGTTTGGGCCAAATAAGGATTTAAATGTGTAGTCCTCTTTAAGAACCGCGCACCACCTGAGTCTCCTTCCTTTGAGGCAACTTTCAGAATTTATTTTCTCTTTTCACCTCCCCTTCTTCGGTAAATGCCTTTAAAACTTTCACCCTTAACCCCACTTGTGCCTGAAGCAGACCAGACCTCTCTGCCCACTCTTAGCTCTTTAACAGTGTTCTCTGCACTTTCACTTCTTACTAAATAAAACAAATGGGTGCTCACCACTGGTAATTGTGTGATAATTTTCTGAATTATTTCTGAAGTGCACCAGGAAATCTGAATGTGGAGCCCCAGATTGCTACAACATTTTGATACTGTTAAGAACAGTTTCTTTGCTTCTATAGTCTTGGGAATCTCACACTCACAAGCTGGATTGATTTTCAGAGTTGGATGTTTTGGGGACCTGTCTCTCAGGTCTTTAAAGTTAGGGTGCTAGATGCTGGGTGGAAACCCCTTTATGTCTCAGGGACAAGCTGGAAGTTACAAACTCCCCCCTGATTTTACGTTGCCATGCTGAGTGTGGTTTACTGCGAGATTGTGTCACTGACTCTCCCGAAGGTTTTGATGTGGACTTTGCTCATTTGCTTGTGTCCAAGTCATTCAGATTGTCTGTGTGTTTCATTGAGAGGAAACAGTTCTTCATGTAACTATAGATGTGTGTGTCATGGGAGGTGGTGAATGCTGGAGCCTCCTTTGTTGCCATTTGAACCAGAATCTTTCTTTCATGCCAATGTATTTGATAGCAGACAGGATTTAATGAAAAAAAAAGTGAATAGTCTGAGAATTATTGAAGAACTGCTAGAGGTACAGTAAATGGGTGAGCAGTGTGCCTCCAGTATGTAGAATTCAGATTTCTATTTTCAGTTATGGATGCTATATTTAAGGAAGCCAATTATAAAAATAAAAGCATCAAGAAAAGTACTGTAAAAATTCATCTATTCCTATGATATTAGGAAATGTCATAATAAAGCACTCAGGAATCATAATCTAAGAAGAATTAAAAAATTTTAAAATAAAAATCAAATGCATTAAATAGATATGCAAATCTACATGCAATTGGTAATGTACACTTTTTTCTATGTTAGAAGTATGATTTTTCATAATCAGTTTCAGATATTTAAGTTGTGCCATATGGATGAGGGATTGGACTAATCTGTATTGTAAAGAGATCTATTTGTTCAAATCACAGGAAAGGGTCTTTTTCTCTGACAGTAAAGCCAACCATGAGAGTTAATTTCTCATGGCTACTATTAATATTCTCTAAGTGATTTCTTCCCCAACAGCTAATAAGATTAAGGATCACATGTAGGAACTAACAAAAAGATATTTATTCTTAGACCAAGGAGTAGGAAAGTGAACTGATGTTCTTAAGTTCTTCCCCACCCTGGGCACACAGGTGAATGGTTAAATGATTTTACACAGAATAGGGAGAGAAGAGGGGTGGTGTCTGAAGGCTGCAGAATTCTGAAAAAGGAGTGGAACATTCCAGGAACGTGTCCTAGTTTGGTTTGGATCAGAGCTGTCCTAGTGCAGAGGGATGGGGATTTAACGTGTTCTTTCCTTGACCCTTATTTTATCTTTGCCTTCATGTTTCCTGATTTCTGGTTCTAGTTAGTTCCTACAGGTCTTTTAGTTCATCCAGCACATACATCAGCATTGAGAAGGTTCAGAGGCCATTATTTTCTAATCTATGGTGGTGAATTCCATTCTTGTCTGTAGTCCTACTGGTTATCTAGTACTTGTGATTCAGCAATTCCCTAAATATAGGCACATGTTAGCTTTCGCTTAACCCTTTTGAGGGAACAGTGTAACTCCAGGTACATGGTTCATTTCCTATAAGTACTCTACCACTTACAGCATTGACATTAGTTTTGCTTATATTTATACCTACAGGAATAGATCAGAAAAATCCAAAAATTTTAATGAATGAGAAAGGATGTGGAAAGAGAATTTAAAAGAATAAAAGACGTAATTAAAACAGGATATCTATGCGATGATTTGAGCTCTAGACAAGAGAATCTGAAAAAAAGTTTATCTAGGATCTGAGTTGAAAGTGACCAAGGCAACAGAATGGAAAATTCTATTACAGATTACTAGTCAATAGTCGTATTTGAGCTACTCTGTTTCATTAAGATATAAAAACAGCTGGGAGGAATATATATTTCTTGACATTATCTCAATCTGTATCCTGATGTTTCCTCAGAGTATCTTCTTTTATGTCAATACTTTTCAATAACAAGCCATATATCTATTGTCTCAGACAATCTGTTCTCCCAGAGAAAAAGATTTCAGAGTGCATGTCAGAGTCTCATCACAATCTACAAACCAAGCTCTTTATTATGGTTGGAATTATGTTGATAAATGATGGCTCTCTTTTCTTACCATTAACTATATATTTTAATCATTTCTTCTAACGAAATATTCATGTTTTCACACATGGAACTGTCAATCAGAAGATTTACAGGATCGGGACAAGACTAGTCTTGAAGTAATAGTCTGCAATAATGCACATCTGACATATTTATTTAAATAAATTAATTTATTTATCTTTTATTTGAATCTTTGTGTTTAAATGCTAACACTAGAAAGATTTTTTTTTCTGTGAGAGCTTAATTCAGAGAGTTGATTTGACTGATTAATTCCCTGGCCAATTGGCAGAGTTGAGGAGGGTGAGGAGGAGAGACTTAACTCCTCCATTTCTTAGCAGAGTAAATAATGACATCTCCCTGATTTCAATATCGTTAAAAATGTGGAATATAGCTAACTTTTCTAAATTTATTATCTATATCTAAATAGTGAGCTGAGATGAAATGAAATTCTGAATCTCACTTTTTATCATGTTTGCTTCCAGCTAATACACATAACATCTGATTTGAGGCACACTTGGTACTTAATTTATTTGACTTTACTATATAAGATATATTTATTGAGGTAACTTTATTTTACAAAATAATATAAGCCCATAGGGGTAGCTTCATCATAAAGCAAATGTATGTTAAGGTAACACACCCACTACCAAATTGCTAAAAGTCCTTTACAACTTTCCCTTGGACCCGCAGCACCACTTGATCCTGCCATATACCCCTTTTCTCCCTGGTAACCTCAGTTTTATTGTCAGTCTATTGTCTGAGGTTTGTTTTGTCTGTTCATATGTTTTGTTTCTTTATATTCCATATATGAGTGAGATTATCTAGTATTTGTCTCTGTCTGACTTATTTCATTTAGCATAGACCCCTCTTGTTCCATCCATTTTATCACAGATGTCAGGATTTCATCTTTTTTAGGGCTATATTTATCCCACAGTATATAACATATATATGTATATAATGCTTATATACATACACACACAAATACATACACACCACAGTGTCTATCTTCTTTATTCATTCAAATGATCTTTGGCTTTTGGGTAGTTTCCAGTTCTTGGCTATATAAATAATGCTGCAATAAACACGGGGGTGCATATATCTCTGAAAATTAGTTTTTGTGTTTTTTTTTGGTAAATACTGGAAGTGGGATGACCGGGTCATATGGGATTTCCATATTATTTTTTTTAGGAACCTCCCTATTGCTTTTCATAAAGGCTGCACCAACTGACAGTCCCACAACAATGGTAAAGTGTTTCCATTTGTCCACATCCTTGCCAACATTTGTCATTTCCCGTCTTTTGGGAAATAGTCTTTCTCACCGGTGTGATGTTTCACTGTTGTTTTGAGCTGCATTTCCCTAGTAACAAATGAGGAAGAACATCTTTTCATGTGTCAGTTAGCCATCTCTAGGTCTTCTCTGGAGGAATATCTATTTAATTCTTCTGCCCATTTTTCACTTGTTTTTCCTGCTGAGTTCTATAAATTCTTTATATATTTTGGATATTAAGCCCTTGTCAGATGTATGATATGCAAATATCAGCTCCTAGTGAGGAGGATGTCTTTTAATTTTGGTGATAATTTCTTTCACTGTGCAGAACCTTTTTAGTTTGATGTATCCCATTAGTATGCATTTCCCTTGACACTGAAGCTGTGTCACCAAAATCTCTCTAAGGACAATGTTATGGAAGTATTGCTTATGTTCTTTTCTAAGTATTTTATGATTTTCATTCTTACATCCAAGTCTCTAAGGCATTTTAAATTATTTTATATGTATATTGTTAGAGAATGATTCAGATTCATTCTTTTGCATGTGGCTGTCCAGTTTTCCCAACATCATTTGTTGAAAAGACTTTTCTTTCTCCATTGTATGTTCTTGGCTCCCTTGTTGTAAATTGATAGACCACATATGTGAGAGTCTATTTCTGGAGATTTGGTTCTATTCCACTGATCTGGGTCTTTATTTTTATATCAGTACCATACAGATTTGTTTACCACTGCTTTATGATATAATTCAAGATCTGGGGATATTATGCCTCTACTTTGTTCTGCTATGATTGCTTGGGCTTTTTGGAGTATTTTGTGATTCCATATAAAATTTTTAAAAATTTCCTTGATAAATGCCAGTGAAATATTGATGGGGATTGCATGAAACCTTTATATTGCTTTAAGTAGGGTAGCTTTTTTAGCAATGTTAATTCTTCTCAGCCATGAGCACAGAATATCTTTCTTTCTCTTTGTAGCTTCCTTTATTTCTCTTAACAAAGTTTAAAATTTTTAATTGTACGTGTCTTTCACTTCCTTTGTTAGGTACATGATGAAGCATTTAATTATGTTTGCTTTTATTGCAAATGATATGATTTTCTTGATTCTCTTCTGTCATATTGTGGACTCTCACCACTGCTTTTTTTTCTTCTTTAAAGGAAAGGTGCAGGCAGGACTGAAGGCAGATAGGCTGGCAGGTAGGTAGAGAGAGGAGGAGAAGAATTTTTATTTTATTTATTTTAAAGAAAAGGTACAGGCTACAATGAATGTGAGTAGGCATGAAGGCAGTAAGAGAGAGGAGGAACAGTTTATCAATTTTTATTTAGTTGTTCATCTTGATTATTTCCCTGAAACCTGGGTCTTGAACCAGGGACCTTGGAATGTATTTGCACTAAACCTGGTGAATCAATTCAGTAGGCTACAAAAGTCCCCCTTTAATATCTCCGTGTTCACATTGGTTTTTCCCCTTGACCTGGAACACAAACCTGGGTCAATGGAATGTATATGGACTGTGCTTCTGCAGAGGCATCCGGCTTAACCTCTTCTCCCTCAGGGTGCACCTCATCACTGCTATTAAACATCCTACTGGAGGTCCTTGCCAGAGCAATTAGGCAAGAAGAAATAAAAGAAATCCAAATAGGAAAAGAAGTAAAACTATCACTAATTGTTGATGATATGGTAATATATGTAGAAAATCCCAAAGACTGCATCAAAAAAAAAATACTAGAGTTCATTAATGAGTACAGTAACAGGCTACAAAATATTTATACAAACCTGTTGACCTGTGCTATTTTACTTGTCAGTCTCTCACAGGTACATGATGAAGGCAGGTTTGATCAGCTGGTTTAGCAGTTGGGATCTGACCACAAGATGGCAGAGCACCTCTGCTGATGCAGAGTAGATGAAGGGTTCCTTTGGTTGTTGTGTGAGAGTAGAGGCTACAAACAGAAGTACATGTCTGTGTAGACGGTATAAGAAACCACTGTGCTTTGGAGGAAAGGAAGAGATAGCCCAGCGATAGAATTACTCTACTGGCTGGAAACTGCAGGTCTCCAGTGTGCGAGCAATGAAGACATTTACTGGGCCTTTGTTCCTGTTCCTGTGGCTGCAGCAAGGCTGTAAGTTAAGAACTCTTGGAACCACAGTGTTTTAGTAAATGTTCATTAGAGCTCAGAGGAGGGGGTTGATATTTTCCAGATTACCTGCAATTACTACACCAAAATCAAGCAAATTTTGGAGAATGAATGCTTGACGATTTTGTCTCACTTTTCTTTTTTGCACAG
>RJWH01007223.1:0-43008 GCA_004363575.1 Solenodon paradoxus | reverse complement strand
CCCAACGTGGGGTGTGGAGTGACGTTACAATGTAGACAGTGTAGAACTTGGTCTATGAGGACGGCTGTGTGATGCGCAGGGTCCGAGTGTTGTAACCACGTAGTCTCTCTTCCTGAGTCCAGCACAGTCCAGTCCCTTCCCACCCCTTCCAGGGCTCTCCCCGTGCCTTCGCTGTATGGAAGTGTTTGAGACCCTCCTCCGTTCATGGCCCGAGAGAAGGGAAGAGGTACAGCAGATCCACGCAGGGAGCCCCAGGAGATGAGCAGCCACAGCATTGCGTGGACCAGTGCGCAGTCCGCAGATCCCGGGCGATTACTGCTCCCTGGCGGACAGAGCCGGAGCCGGGCGCCCGGGGAATCGCGCCTTCTATGATCGGTGGGCCAACGGTACCAGCGAGTGACCCGGGAGGCTGGGGAAAGGGCCGGAGGAAGGCGGAAAGGGGACTCGGCGGAGGAGAAAGTAGGGGGTCCGGGAGAGGCACGGGAAGGGGCGCGGAGCGGACCCCGGGACGAGCCTGGATACCCGCAGCGCGGCGTGGGTGCTGCACCGGCGGGAGCGCGAGCCGGCGCCGCAGAGCCCCTCCAGACCCGGAAAGGCCGCTCTCGGGCGCGCACAGCCCCTGCTCCAGGCTGGTGTGGGGCCCCCTCCCTCGGCCCGGTCGCCCCCTCCTCCTCGCCCGCGCCGCCCCTCCTCCGTCCCGCCCCCCGCGCCCAGTGGCTGGCGCCGCAGCGGCCGCCGCCTGCACCGCCCGGCCGGGAGCCGCCGCTTTGCCCGCTCGCTGGGCACGCTCAGACAGCGGCGCGTGTCACCGCTCCGGCTCCTCGCTCCGACTCGGTGGCGGCCCCGGGGAGTCCAGCCGCCTCCCCGCCAGCCCCACTCAGCTCCACGCACCGCGCTTCGCTTCACAGGAACTTGGGGAGGACTCCGACGGGACCCGGCGCGGGGCTGCAACCGAAACCCCGCGCTATGCCCGGCGCCCCACTCCCCGCCAGTCGTTCCTCCTGCGTCCGGGCTCGGGCCCCGACGGCCTTGCGTTGAGATGACTTTTCGCGACCTCCTGAGCGTCAGTTTCGAAGGACCCCGCCCGGAGAGCAGCGCCGGGGGCTCCAGCCCGGGCGGCGGCGCGGGCGGCGCGGGCGGCACGGCCTCCTCGGAGGGCCCGGCGGTGGGCGGCGTGCCGGGGGCCGCGGGCGGCGGCGGCGGCGGCGGCGTGGTGGGCGCGGGCGGCGGCGAGGACAACCAGAGCTCCGCGGGGGAGCCGGGGGGCGCGGGTGCCGGTGGTGAGGTGAATGGCACGGCGGCCGTCGGGGGACTGGTGGTGAGCGCGCAGGGCGTGGGGGTGGGCGTCTTTCTGGCTGCCTTCATCCTCATGGCGGTGGCGGGCAACCTGCTTGTCATCCTCTCGGTGGCCTGCAACCGCCACCTGCAGACGGTCACCAACTATTTCATAGTGAACCTGGCGGTGGCCGACCTGCTGCTGAGCGCCACGGTGCTGCCCTTCTCTGCCACTATGGAAGTGCTGGGCTTCTGGGCCTTCGGCAGGGCCTTCTGCGACGTGTGGGCCGCCGTGGACGTGCTTTGCTGCACAGCCTCCATCCTCAGCCTCTGCACCATCTCGGTGGACCGCTACGTAGGGGTGCGCCACTCGCTCAAGTACCCCTCCATTATGACCGAGCGTAAGGCAGCTGCCATCCTGGCGCTGCTCTGGGTCGTCGCCCTGGTGGTGTCCGTGGGGCCCCTGCTGGGCTGGAAGGAGCCAGTACCCCCCGACGAGCGCTTCTGCAGCATCACTGAGGAGGCGGGCTACGCCGTCTTCTCCTCCGTGTGCTCCTTCTACCTGCCCATGGCCATCATCGTGGTCATGTACTGCCGCGTGTACGTGGTGGCGCGGAGCACCACGCGGAGCCTCGAGGCAGGCGTCAAGCGCGAGCGGGGCAAGGCCTCCGACGTGGTGCTGCGCATCCACTGCCGCGGCGCGGGCTCCAGTGCGGACGGGGCACACACCGGGATGCGCAGCGCCAAGGGCCACACCTTTCGCAGCTCGCTGTCCGTGCGCCTGCTCAAGTTCTCCCGCGAAAAGAAGGCGGCCAAGACGCTAGCCATTGTCGTGGGGGTCTTCGTGCTGTGCTGGTTCCCTTTCTTCTTCGTCCTGCCACTCGGTGAGTAGCCCCTCTCCCACCAACCACTGCCGTTTCTTCCTGGGCCTGTGACTGTGCCTTCCCCGCATGTGGACTCGGAGGGTTCTCCAGGTGGAAGTGCCGCCCCACCTGAACAGGGGAGGTTGATTTGGTAACTCCTGGTCTCTTGAGCAGGTGCATACACCCCACTGTGTGGGAGACAAGTGGAAGCTCTTCAAGCTTGCAGGATTGGTTTCACAGACTTCTAACTTTTCTGTCCTTCCCCTTCTCCGGGTCCTTCCCAGTCTGGGGCTTGTTTTACACTCCTGACCCCTGTAAGCATAAAAGGTCAGTGGACATCTGTGCCGGCATCTGCTCATACTATGTGCTCCTTCACATAACCCCCATGTCTCTTATACAAATACCAACCCCAGAGATGGAGGCATGGAGTGGGAGGGCCTGCATGCATTCATTCATGGGCAGCAGCCCTGGGCAGTCGCGTGTACTTCAGCTGCCATCAGGAGCACCTGCTTTCTCCCAGCTCTCATTCAGTTTGGAAACTAGCTTCTCTTGGAGACCCTCCCCAGCTGGCATATGTGAATGTCTGTGCCATCACTTCTGCAATCCCCTCTTGGAGGAGGAGGTTGAGGCGAGGCGAGAAGGAAAGGGATGGGGGCTATTATCAAATGGAAAGTTAATACTGCTGATCATCAGTTCTTAAACATACTGAGTGCTTTAGCTCTTCTGGAGAACTTTTCTACTTCCTTCACCAGCCTTCCTGCTGTCCTGGGAAGTGGGCAACTGTGGTCAGGGGTTCCTGGCACCTCTTGGAAACCTTGGGGCTGGGTCAGCACAGGGAAAAGGAGGGGAACAGCATCCCTGGGGATGCCTTTGCCCTGAGTCACTTCCCGCCCGGTGACTAGAGTCTCAGCAGCCCCAGCCAGGCCTCCCCAGCCTTTCCCAGGCCGGAGCCTGCACACTGCCGCTGAGTCAGGAAAGGGACAATGGCCTCCCACCTGATCCCCTGCAGGCGCTCCCCGAACAGCAGCCGGAGTGACCTTTATGCATTATAAATTAGAGTGTTACTCTCTACTAAAACCCCTCAATGTGTTCCCTCTGCCCTGGGAACAAAATCCAGATGCTCCACCTTCATCTCTGAGAGGCTGACCTTCAAATGTATTATTGTCTAAACCAAAATGAGAGACTGTGGATATTTACACTGGGACCATAAGCACAGATTAGGAAATGGAGGCAAATTCAGAAATGGGGGTGAGTGGGGGTTCCCCTTCTGTAAGGAAGGTCCTGAGTGCTGCCCGCCCCCCTGCTCACTGCACGCTCCATCCCCCACATCCTCTTCCAGCAGAAGCCCAGACAAGCTCAGGCCTTTTCGTTTGCTCTTTGCTGTCTGGACTCTCCTTCCCTGCCCTCCTGGCTAACTCTCTGTCCTTTCCGTCTCCACTTAAATGTCCCCTCCTCGGAGAGGCCTTCCCGCACACCTCAGTCTCCGAGGGTCTCTGTCTCTTCTCCCTCAGAACAGAGGGTCCTTGCCAGCTCCCTAGCTACAAGCACATCCATGTTTGCATGACTTAGCGTCTGACTCCCCCACAGATCCAGAAGCTCTGTGACGGCAGCTGTGTCGCCACAGAATCCACAGCTCCCAGCAGTGCCTGGCCCTGGTGGCGCAAGTGTGCTCTAGCGCCAGATGGCCTGAGTTCAAGTTCCAGCTCTGCCCCTTCTGAGCTGTGTGGTTTCCAGCAAATCCCCGAAACTCTCTGTGCTTCTGTTTCCTCACCTCTAAGACAGAGATGACAGCAATGGCGGCAATGCCCACCACAGCGTGGCTGTGAGACTTCAGCAAGTCACTGTGCGAATGTAACTGTAGCACCTGGTGAGCACTGTCCAAGCTGTTGCTTTTGTAGAAGGTGATCAAAATAAAAGTAAGAAATGACTCAGTCACTCCCTTGAAAATCAGCCAACCAGAGGCCCCTGGGGGGCAGGAGTGGGGGGAGAGTAAGGGGAGGCTCTGAAGGGGAAAGGGGCAGCACCTAGGTAAGCAGAAGAAAGCTGATGTGGCCCCTTTTGGAACCTAAGCCAGTCATCCCTTAGAAGCCCCAAGTCCACTACCCAGTGTCCTTTCCCCATCGAGGAACTCCTGCTTCGGCCCTAGGCAGGCATCCCACCCGCACCTCTTGCTTCCCACTGGCCCCTGGAGGGAACCATCAACCCGTGTGTAGAACCCCACCTCTTTTCTGGCCTTCTAGCGTCTTTTCAAATGTCTAGTTACAGAATTTCTAGCACAGAGAGGGAGAAAATTACAAGTATCCGGTACCCGTATCACCCACACTGAGCAGATGTTAACATTTTGCAATATTTGCCTCTGATCCCTTCCCCTCTCTTTCCGAAGAAATAGAACACAGCCCCACCTCAGTCCCTTCCAGGTGTCTCTTTTTCTTTCTCCTTCCCTCCCTCCCCAGAGGTAAATCTGCTGTTGATCGCCCCACACGTGTTTATACTCCTGCCACAAACATCCGTCTCCACCACAATCAGTAGTGTGCTGTGTCTTTAGGATTTGCGTCGCTGGCATCATGCCCTGCACATCAGCCTGCAGTCGGCCTTTCTCACCCTGCATTCTGTCGCTAGACTTAGCACGCCGGCTCACTGAGGGCCGTGTAGTATTCTGTTGGAATGTATTCTCACGGTGTGTGGACGCAGCCACCTCCTGTTGGGTGTTAGACCTTCTCATGGTTTGCCATTACAACCCACACTGCAAAAGGCTACTGTGTTTTCAGGTTCAATCACATTTCCCCCTCTTCCAGGAAGTCACCCCCTAAATTTGCATGACCTTTGCCCCTCGCTATTGCACGCCATTCCTGAGGCGCCCAAGAGGGCTGGCACCACTCCCCCCTCCTGCTGCCCTCTCCCTCCATGAGGGTCCACTGCAGAGCATGTGGCAGGAGGCAGGAGGTCAGCTGAAGAACTTGGGACCCCACAGCCCCCTGACTCCAGGCAACCGGCAGGAAGGGAAGCTCCTGCAGAGCCCCCCACAGTGCCTCCAGGCTCCAGGATCACCACCTCTCCCAGGGAGAAGGCTGCCCTCACCCTGCCTGGCATCCATGCTGATGCCAGTGGCCACACACCCTGGTTTGCCCAGGACTGTTCCTTTCTGCCTGGTGACCTGCATGGTGCCTCTGGGGCTTCACTCTTAAAAGTGTTCCCGGCAGTCAAACATGGTCCCCAGTCCTTGAGGTCCTCAGACGAGGGGCTCTTGGCAGCCCCTGCTCTCACCCCAGAAAGTTGGCCCTAAATAGGTACCACTGGCAGTCACAGAAATCTCACATAAAGATGCCTCCTCAGGAGATGCTTTAGCCCGATGTCTAGAGGAGTCCAAGCTTGCTGCATGCACATGTGGAGGGGGCAGTAGGTAGAACCTGCTGCCTGAGACCTCTCGAAGGACCCCCAAGGAAGATGGCATGGCAGGGGAGGGCCTGCTGGGAAAGCATCACGGGGCACTGAGTCATTGTCCCAGAGGTCTGGGCCAGTCATCATGCCAGTCACTCTCCCTGCAGGCAAGAGGAGGACAGAAGGGCCTGGGAAACGCTGCCCCAGGCAATCCCCCATCTGCAGCAGAGCTGCCTTCTCTCCCAAGTGCTTCAGGAGGCTGTGTGTCTCCTCGATGTCCCTACAGCGGCAGCATCTGGATCTGGCCGCCTGGCACAGGCCTCCCAGGCACGTCGAGGTGAACCTGTGTGACTATGTATCTGAAGTTCGAAAAGTGGCAAAACTAATCAGTAGTGATACAAATCAGGACAGTGGTCACCTGTGCAGGTGTGTGCTTGTGCTCATGTGTGGAGGGCTGTGGTGGGGCATTGAGTAGAAGACAGGTCAAAAAAATCTCTGGGGGCGTATTGGGAAGGTTGGGAACCTTCTACATCTCGATCTAGCCAGTGACTACATTGGTCTATCATGTGAAGCCATCTATCAGGAGTCTTAAGATGTACGCACTTTATCAGTCCTGACTCATATCGGCATCATGTACCTTAAGAGAGAGGAAAGGGGAGGTGGCAGGAGGAGGCTGTGGGCCATGCTGAGGGACTGATGGCAAGTGGACAGCATATAGCCGACATGGTGGGTAGATTCAGCATGTGTCTGAGCGTGTGGCCCAGTGCTGAAGGCCCCATTGCCACAGGCTCCCTGACATCATGCAGGGTCTGCAGCAAAGGGAGAGGAAGAAGGTGCTCTGTGACTTGTCCCAGTAGTGGCATCACAGTCCCCTGGCTCAAAAGCCTGACGAAGGGGCTGGCATTACCTCTCCTCTCGATGCCTTTGTGGTACCTGGTGCATTGTAGATGCTCAGTAAATGTGTCAAGGAAGAGGTGGCAGCACCGGGGCCCTTCCCAGCCTTCATGCCGAGGGTCTGAGTGATAAGGCACAGACGTCTTTTTTCTTTTTTTATTGTGGGAACATTAACATGAGCTCTACTCTCTTAACTGCAGACACATTATTGCTTAGCAGATGTGTGAAACTTACTCACCATGCTTAACCGAAACTTTATGCCCACTGATGAGCAACTTCCAACTCTCTGGCCCCAGCCCTGACCCTTCCGTGCCTTGAGTCTATGAATTTGACGATTTTAGACACCTCATGTAAGTGGAATCATGCAGTCCTTCTATTTCATGTAACGTAACAGCCTTCTATGTAAAGCCAACCATTCTCAATCGTGATACACTGGGGATGGCCCCCCATTTATGTGACCTAAATTTTTTTTAACATAACAGCTAACAATGATATAGTGATTACAACGAATAAACAATGAACTAGAGATTTTCGTTGTTCTTTTTTTTTTTTTTTTTGTCACAGAAAGTTTCAAACACCTACAGAAGTAGACAGAACAGTATGCTGATCCCTAAGTACCTGAGACCCAGCCTCAACAACGCTTAACCTGAGATCCATCTTGATCCATCCCAACCCCCACCCACCTCCCCACCATGGCAGATTTTTTCCTCTTTTTTTTAATCAGTTTTGTTGTGGTACATTCTATTCTACACATTAAAACAAACTCATATATAGAGATATATAGATATACATACATATATAAAGAGAGAGAGGTTCCCCCTATGTGCAGGTTCCCCACATGGGCAGCTTCCCAATTCTTCACATATATGTCAACACACCCTGCCCTCCACCAAATCACCAAGTGTTCTTCACCACTGCCCCGTGGGCTCTGCCACCACTCCCCCACTCCCGCACCCCATCTCATTCCCTATTGGTAACCTTAGTTCTATTGCCAGTGTCCAGGGTTGGTTTTATTTCATCTGTTCCTTTGTTTTGTCTGTTCACATTCCACCCATGAGTGAGATCATCTGGTATCTCTCTTCTTTTGACTTATTTCACTGAGCATCATCCCCTCTAGAGCCATCCACATTGTTTCAAATGACAAGATTTCATCTCCTCTAAGGGCTGTGCAGTATTCCATTGTGTATATAGTATCACGTCTTCTTTATACTGCAGATTTTTTATGGATGTTCATTGCATCATTATTCACCAAAGATTGTTTTGGGGAAAAAATCCCAGATGTCATGCTAGTTCTTCTCCAGATTCTTCAGGATACATTTCTTGAAGACAAGAATGTTTTTAAAAATAACGACCATCCATTATACCACAGAAAAACAATTATTTGACATCATCAGACATCTCCATCATGTTCAAATTGTTACCAATTCCTATATAAACTTAGAATCTATTTGTTTGAAGCAGGTTCCAAAAAAGGTGTGTATTTTGGGTGTAGTTGGTCGGCCTCTGGGGTTTCTTTCATTGCTAAGATTCTTCCCCCCACCCCCCACCCCCCACTTTTTCCTTTCCATTCATATGGTGAAGAAAGCAGGTTGTTTTTCTGAGGAGAAGCTCACAGTCCGGAGCTTGCACCCCCATTGTGAGGTTTCATGTGTCCTCCTGTTCCCTGTTCTTCCAGTAAACTGATGTGATTGAACTCAAGTTCAGTGTTTAGGGCAAGAATTCTTCTCTGTAATATAAAGATTGATGGGAGTTCAAGTGCAATCCATCTGATCCACCCACTATCAAGTGTCCCTTGGGTCAATGACCATGACTTGGATCCTTTATATCACTGGGGATTTGAGTAGTGATACTCGAATTCTGTCATTCCTTCTGCATTTATTCACTAGAATTCGAAAAATAATTTGCCACTAAATGTTTGGTTACTTTAAGTAGATTCTGTGCTCCCCTTGGTTTGAAAAAGAATGAATTCCAGAGCATTCTTTCCAGAGGTGACCAGTGAGTTATTTTAATACAAGATAAAGTGCATTTTCATCTGTTGTGAGGTACAGACACCACTGTGTGGGCTTGACCAGTGACGCCCTTTCTAGTTGGCTCTTGAGCCTGCTGGCTCAATGGTCTTCAACACTTCCTCTAAGTCTAGTCTGATAAGATGTTTCAGGCTCAGCCTTCATTCTGCCACCCTCATCCTCCGACCTGGAAACAGTCATTTCTCTAAAGAGCCTTCTCTTTCTTAGTGGAACATGATCATTGAAGGCGGCAGTCTGAACTCTGGGCCACTTATTTGAGCTCACTCAGTAGACAGAGCTAAGGTCCAGGTCTACTTCAACCACAAGGGCCAACTGGTGGGGACTTCCGCCTTGGGCACTCAGAGCTTGAGGTGTGGTCATCTTAAATCCACAGACGGGAAAATAAGTGATGACGAAGAACAGAAAGAAGGAGAAGGAAAGGGGAGACAGAACGTGAGACAAGGGAGAGGAAAGAAAAGAAGGGACATGTGTGGGCCCCTTGTAGACTTATAGAAGTCAAGAGCTCATGTGATAGGTCCGTGACTCATCTGCCGACCTTGGGCCGCCACCAGACAGACTTTATAGCTCTAGGAATTGCTCCTCCCTCCCCCACCCCAAAGTTGCAAAAGCATATCCAGGGCCAGAGCAGTAGTTCTGGGTCCCTCAGAGCTCAAGGACCCTGAGGCAAACATGGGGACACAGACTTCTAATCCTTTGCTGATCCTCTCAAGTCAGAGGACCTTATCACAGAAAATTGGCAGTGCAAGGAATTCAAGATATTGAGCTTCTTAGCATAGTGCCCTCAGATCACCCCTACATGCCCTCATAAATCATCTGCGACCTGGACCCTATCCATGTCACCTCTTCTTAATGGCCTTCCATGATTGTTTCTGCTTCAAAATGGCCTTATCACTTACCCTGCCCTCCTCTTCTCTATCCCAGTGATGCTAACTTCCTGACTGTCCTCCCACTGGTCAGATACCCTACTGCCTCAGGGCCTTTGCACATGCCCTCTCCTGTGTGTGGCATTTTCTTTCCTCAGCTAGAAGCTGGCTCACTTCCCCATGCGGTCTTGAGATCTCAGCTCAAGTGTGCTTTATCTGACCCTTTATCATATAACAAAGAGGTCTTCGGGGGACAGAGCTCCCAGGCTCTCTTGAGGAAGGCACTATTGAATTCCAAGGTCAGAAGCACTGGGTGAGCATCTGAGAGAACTGGAGGAGAGAGGGGAGTCTGGGACTAGGAATTCCTTCTCTCCTAACACTCCTGGCAGACAGAGACCTGAATATCTAGGAGGATGTGACATTTAACCCCTCTAAACTCTTTTCTGGCCAAAGAGAATGACTGGCTGTGGATAAAAAAACCACTAGTGATAGAAAGGATAGGGAAGTGGAAGGCTAGGGTGCAGCCTAATAGTTCATGCTTGACTGCAAGTTATGAGCAAGGCTGGCTGTGAATTCTGACATTCTGCCAAGAATAAGTTCCTTTATGGTGATGCCAGAAGAGTACCGTTAATCACATGGGCCCCCTTGGCTCCAAGCTGCTTCACCATGCACTGCCTCGGCCAGTTTAGTCAGCTCTAGCCTTCACCAGCATCTCAGAAGCCAGAATGGGTCTGGCCATTCCTGTTCCTTAGGAGAGGGAGCTGGCCAGTGATCATCGAGCCTGCAAACAGCCCTCTCATCTTCACAGGCCAGGCTGGCCCTGTCAGTATGCTGGGAAATGGTGCCACTGGGTCCTGCTGACACAGGAGAGGCCCCGCTTCCTCTGACCAGTGGATGCTCTGCCCCCTGAACATTAACTTACACTCCCGACAAAGGTGCCCCAATATAGGCAGCAGGGAGCAAGCCTGATGGAGACTCATGTGAGGGGACAAGGTAAGGAGCAGAGAGAAGCAGTCAAGAGTTGTGTGTGGTCATCTCCTACCTGTGTCCTCACCTACACTTCTCATAGGTGGATAAATGCCACCACTCCCCAGCTCCAACCTGCCTGTTGAAGGGGGAAAATGGGCACAAATTTACACGCACCCACCCTGCCTTCCCGCCGGAGGGCAGAAGAGTGAGACGCCAAGCAAAGGCTAATGACTGGATCTCACTCAGGAAGCAAGCAAAAGAGCTTGAAGACACCTCCACAGAAAGAGTGTCTTAAATTGGAACCCTAGATGCAGGGCCCAAGATGTGTTGTTGTTGTTGTTGTTTTTAATTAAAAGAAAAAGAAACATGAAAGGAATGCAAAAATTACAATAAATTCCCTCTACCCTGTGATCTACTCCCCACCCACTTTCAGTAACCTCAGTTCTGCTGTCAGGTTCTGAAAGTTTATTCTAAGTTTATCCTATCAGTTCGTTTCTGTGTTTTCTCCACATTCCAGATATAGGTGACATCATCCAATATTTGTCTTTCTCCTTCTGACTTACTTCACGCAGCAACATGTTTCTAATGGCAAGGTTTCACCCTGTTCTGGGCGAGTAGCGTTCCACTGTGGGCAGATACAGAGCAAGAGGGAGTCTCCAGCAGGTGATGGACTTAGAGAGGCCCTCAGGAGACCCCTGTGTGGAGGGAGGGGAAACGCCAAACTAGGCTGTGGTCTCAGGTCTACCCTCCCCGGCCCCTCACAGCGGGCCCTGGAGCAAGACTGGCAGCAGAGACTTGCACCTTCTTGCAGCAAGGGCCTGGCCTCCTCTCTCCCCATATCATTCTGTTATTGGCCGTGGGCTGCCCCTTTGGCAGGGAGGTGCCCTCTCCTAGCTGATCTAGCTCGTGTTGGCCAAAAGCAGTTCTCAGAGAAGAGATAACTCTGAACCATTAGCATCCAAAGTCACAGAGCTAGGGGATGGGGGCACCTGGGCAGGGCACCAACAGCAGACTTCAAAACTTCGAGGTGACTTTTGGGCAAAGACTTGATGGCAAAAAAGAAGATGGATAAGCAGCTCTTTGGGGAGGCTCCTAGGAGCTGAGAGTGTATTTGACACTCTACTGAGTGAGGCGGTAACAGCCCAGACATCTGCGTGTTCTGGGTGGACACACACGTACAGGAGCTGAACCCATGCGTGCGTGTGGCTGGCCCTCAGGCGCCCCTGAGGCCATACAGAAGGCCAGCACGTGCCACTTAGCCTGGTGGAGGAAGAATTAGGAAGTTCTCCAGACACACATTCCAGAAACCACTATCAGTCCTTGGCAGACTGGGGTTAATCACAGCCACCAGCCTGGAACGGATGGGGAGAAAGGGGGAGGCCCCTCCTCCCAAACCACCTGGGAGAGCCCAGAAGTGGGGACCACGGGCCTGCTGCTCTTAGGGACAGCTGTGGAGGAATAAAGTAAGTGAGTGTGGCTCCCAACCCCCAGGACCCCTGAAAGTCCAACGGAAGTTCTGTTTCTATCTTTACCTGATTCTGGGGGTAGATCTCGTACTTTCGGACTAGAGCGATTCAGGTTCAAATTCTGACCCTGCCACTTGTCCTCTAGAGGTCACTAGAATTTTTCTGCAAAGTGGAATGCCGTGGAGGATTCAATGAGAAGTACTATATTTCCAGCCTAGCATGGAGCCTCAGGTATTAGGAGGCATTAACTCCCACTTCCTTCCTCCTTGCTTTAGAGGTCACCTACTCAAACACCATTTATTCATTCATTCAACAAAAATGTACTGCCCCTGCTCAGAGACAAGCACTCAGGTTAGATACCAGAATGAAAAAACAAATAATCCATCCCTACCTTAAACACGCTTAGAGTGTGACAGGAGTAACACATTTTATTAAAACGCAAGCAAGCATAACAGGCACCTGGCCTGGGCTTGGTGGGGAGAACCTGGTCTGAGGCTGGAGGGGCCAGTGGCTGGGCAGAAACAGAAAGCACCTTGGGAAGAAAGCACCCAGCAACCCAGTGCAGAGGGGAGAGGACAGAGCTTGCAGACAGGAGACCCTGGGGGGGCGGTCACAGCCATGCCCTCAAAGTGAGAGGCCTTCTGTATGGCCTCAGGGGCACCTGAGGGCCACACACATGCATGGGTTCAGCTCCTGTACATGCGTGTCCACCCAGAACACCCAGGATGTCTGGGCTGTTACCTCCTGGGCAAAGGCCCAGGCCCCAGGTGAGAGGAGGGACCCCACTAACGAGAAAAGTGAAACCCTTGGGCCAGTCGAACACGGAGGACAGAGAAGAGAGCTCATGCAGCAACTGCACTGGCCCCTTCTGTGTGCTCTGTGTGCTCAGGTCTTCGGGGTGGCGGATGCACCACCAAGCAATGCAGACACAAGTCCTGCCCGTGAACTTCTCCTGCAGGGAGAAAGGTGATGGAGAAGATGGCGAAGAATTCAGATAGTTCAGGGCAGGTGCTTAGTGCAGGCAGAACAGTGGAGCCACTTGAGGGAATAGGGAGTGTGGGGTGGGAGGCATGGCAATGCAAATTGGGAAGTCAGAAGACCCCACTATGGAGGGGACCTCACTGAGATGGGAAGATTCTGGGGAGAAAAAATGCTGAGGTCTGAGGTGGGAGTGTCCGGGGCTCCAAGAAGCAGAGAGGAGCGGGTAGTGTGTGTTCTTGGCACTTAGAAGTGAGTATATGTTCTGGAGGGGAGAAGACGGTAACTGCTGAGTCAGGAGGAGGTGGTGAGTCAGGTTTCCAGGAGGAGGTGTCATTAGAGCTGGCACCATCAGGTGGAGGGAAAGAGGAAGGGCATTCCAGGGCAATCATGCTCAAAAGCCCGGAAGAACTTTTGCCTGGGGAGCCTGTTATGGCCAGAGGGCAGGGAGAATCAATATGGCTCCTTCGCCTATGCACACACGAAAACAGGTGTAAGACTGAGAAGTGGAAGCCACAGGGGAAAGGAGAGCACGGAGTGATGCTGGCTACCCAGAGGTGAAGGGGGAGACCGAGGGAGGGGGTCCAGAAGAGTCTCTGTTTCCAGCGACAACTGCCAAAATAAGTTAGCACAGCTGGGCTTTACACCCACAGGAAACGCTGTGAACAGTGTGGGGGAGTGGGAGGAGCCAACTCAGGCCAGACTGTGAGAGTGCAGCCTTATTCCAGAGTCCCACCTGCCCGCTAGGTCTCCCTCTGGCTGGTTATAGGCCTGAAAAATACATGGGAGCAGCTGGAGAGGGATGAGGAGGCAAGACAGGAGAGGCAACTGGTTGACCCAGGTAGCCATAACTCAGAGTGACTGGGGGAGGAGAAAGCTGGGAGTGATTGAGAAGGGGACTTATATGGTCTCCACCTCAGGGTAGCATTACAGGGACAATGTCTAAAAGCCAAGTGCCCATCCTCAGGGGTCTTGGGGCAGCGCCCCTTATCATCATGGCATGCAAGAGGGAAGGAAAGACCTACAACTCCCTCTGAACACAGATTTTTTGCAAGAGGCTTTGGGCCAATAAGAGAATGGGGAGGATGTAACAAGAAGGGTGAGGCAGGATGCGGGGAAGTGTAAGGGTAAGATCTTGGCTCTCTGGACACAGGTGAGGGTGAAGCTCAGGACTGCCATCTGAGAGGAACAGGAGAGCTACCATCTGTGGAGACCGGAGCCCAAGGCACAGGTGTCTGTATGTTTCTGACAAGATGCCTAGGCACAGCGGGTAGACAGCAAATGAAACAGTTGTGGCAGATGTTTCTGGTCCCCACCCAGCTCCCCTGCATTGGCATCGACTTCTGCTTGAGTATCTGCTTCTGTCTCTGCCCCAAGGCTTTCTCTGCCCTCCACATTCCTCATCATCCATCCATACAGCAGGAACAAGTGTGGAAAATTCACACCCGAGGGAGCAGCCCAGCCAATGACTGAGGGGATGGGTGTATAAAGACGCCACTGCTGGGATAACTCGTGGTTGCTGTTCCCCAGCAGCTCCCAGAGCTCCCAGGTGGGCTGGGGCCCAGTTGCCCATGGTGGTAACTGACTCGGTAACTCATCTTTTATTGACTTCCTTCTGTCCCCGGTCTCTTTTTCCCATTCCACCACTGACGTTTCATTTACCTCCCAAGGCAGCAACCTGCATTTGAAACCTAGTCTCAGGGCCTGGGCCTGTCAGTAAAACAGAACCAGAACACAGTAGGAAAACTCAGCAGAAAGGCCTTTGGAGTCCCAGCAACTTTGTGCGTGAGGAGCTCCCCCTGGCTGCAAGCTTCCACACAGGTCGGCTGCGCATCCATGCAGTGTTCACGTTTGCAGCGAGGCCCAGGCCAGACTGCAGTGTGCCAGGTTGCCACCAATCTGAATAAAAGCCGTGCTGGTGACAGTGCCCTTTGGCCGGCTTCAGGCTCGCTGCTGAAAGCATAATCCACTGATTTGTCATCCTGGGCTAAATATGAATAAATTGTGCCCTGAGTCAGAAAGTTATTTTCAGCGCTGTCTTACTTCGCGGCCATTGAGGGATGCTGTTCGAAGGACGCCTTCCTGGAGTCTGAGGTCAGCCCTGGCAGCCCCCGCATTCCAGGGACAACAGCCCAACTCCTCTCCCAGGGAAAGCTGTCTCCTGCACACACCCTCATTGATGCCCCAGCCCTCCCCAAACCCACCAGTTTCCATCTTCTGTTGCTGGCCGCTCTCCAGAGCTGGGAACCAGGGTCCTGCCCAGGGCTGAGGTATCCTCTCTCAAAAGGCGCAGAAGTGGGGAAGGTGGAAGTGAATGGTCACAGCTGTACGAAGACTCGAAGTGCTAGGCCCTGAAACTTACCACCCCTCCCAGAATCTCCTCCGGATTTAAACTTTTTTTTTTTAACGAAAGATACAGGCAGGAGCAGGAGGAGAGAGAAGGAAGAAGCACTTTATTTATTTTATTTAGTTTATCTTGGGTGTTCCCACCCCAGATCCTGAACCTGGGTCCTTGGGATGTATGTGGACTACGTTCAGTGGCCTTACCCACTAGACGGCCAGTGCGTGCGCACCCAGACAACTATTAGTGTTTGTATTTCACAGCAAGAAACAGCCTTGGGTAGCAAACAGAAAACGACTCAGGGCTGCATGACCAAAATTTGAAAGGCTATAACGCTGTGTGACCCTCTCCTTCATCCAGTGTCTCTTGGCACCAGAAATTCTCTATGTGGTGAGAGGTGGGTCATAAGCAAGGTCCCTGGGTCAAAGATGAGGGCAAGGTACCTCTGGCCCCTCATGGAGACTCTGCTCTTATTTGGGGGTCGGGGGACAAGGGGGAGAGAAAGCAGGTCCTTCAGTTTGTCCAGGGTCCCCTCCCCTGTCCCCTGTTCGGACTGAAGGGCTCCTGCAGCTTCTGTCTGGGAAGGGGCACTGCTGCCCTCCGCCTCCACCGCTGCTGAGGACGAATGACACTAAGAGGGTCGCGTCTAAAGTGAGGATCATGCTTCTGCATTTGTCAGACATGACACCTTCTGGTCCATGACAGGACCACCCAAGGAGAGGTTTGTGGGGAGGAGGGTCTTCCTGGCACAATGCAGACCCCAGCACCCCCACCCCACCTGCCTGGCACTCTGCTCCCTCAAAAGCACCCCAGCAGCCCTTCCTGGCCACTTCCACTGGAACAGCTTTTCACTATTCTGCATTCCCACAGCCCATAGACATTGTGTTTGATGAAACTTAATTTGAGACCCTCTCTCTCACCCACTTTAAAAAAAATATGCGGGTGACATGCCCTGATGGCGCAGGGTGTCGAGCCTGCGCCTAGGGGGTAGTCCACATACACCCCAGGGACCAGTTAGCAGCCTGGGGCCATGAGGTGGAACAATTAAAATAAACAACTAAATGGAAGGCTCCTTCCTCCTCTCCCTTCCTGCCTGCCTGCCTGCCTGCCTGCCTTCCTCTTTAAAAAAAAAAAAAAAAAAAAAAGGGCGGGGGGACTTACAATGACCCACAAAGTAAAAGTTGAACTTTCCAACATTTAAGGGCCTTCTATCGCAAATGAAGTTTTCTGAGCATATCATATAGGACGTCCCCAAGCACCGAACTTGTCTCCTCTTGCCTGCCTGTCTCTTACTCTCCTAACACCCTCTGTCCCTCATTCTGCTGGTTCCAAGACGCTGGATACCATCTACTGCCTCACCCCACATGCACATACTCAGCACCACCCTCACCCCGCCCACATCTCCATGATCTTTTACCACCTCGTTACCAAGGGATCGGGGGCATGAGTCCTGCAAAGTGCCCGGCATGGGACAAGACAAGCCTGGGTCAACACTGAATTCAGGGCTGCTTAGCCTGTTGGTGTCAGGGACCACTTATGTATCTGGGGAAGCCTCTACAGTCTTCTCCGAGTCCATGCTGTCAAAAGCTCAAAAGAAAAAACAAAGGATTGCAAATGAAACCGATTTCATTGAAAACCTTGCCAAAATATTTTTAAATGAAATGTGTGATTTAGTCATAAGTGTGCTTCCATTAAGGCACTGAGTAAAAAGAGCTGGTGGTCCCTCCTCATGGCTGTCATCTCCAAGTAGAGACGAGCCAGACAATATTTCAAAACATCCCCCACAACTGAGAGTAATGGGAAAATGTCTGCAGGAACCGCTGCTATCGAACCCTATGAAACGGGCAGTGCCGCCACACTCGTTTTGACCTGCAAAGACAGCGATTTCATAGGGTTTTGTCGCATTCTCTGGTGTGTGGCTTACACTCATCATTGAAGGAAATGCACGATTTCGGGAGATGTGTGTAAAAATGAAAATGATTGTTTTTTTCCCGATCCAGATTCATGGAGCCCTGAATTATGTCAGGGGCCCACCTCGGGGGCAGATGCTTCAAGAACCCGTAATATGAAAGCAGGGCCCTTGGAGGGTAGGGAAAGTCACCCCCTTGTGTCCGCGGGTTCCCTGAGCCTGAGCCTGAGCCTTCGCCAGCATCTAACCAGCGTCAGTCTCTGCTCCCTGCAGGCTCCCTGTTCCCGCAGCTGAAGCCGTCTGAGGGCGTCTTCAAGGTTATCTTCTGGCTCGGCTACTTCAACAGCTGCGTGAACCCACTCATCTACCCCTGCTCCAGCCGGGAGTTCAAGCGCGCCTTCCTCCGCCTCCTGCGCTGCCAGTGCCGCCGGCGCCGGCGCCGGCGTCTCCTCTGGCGCGTCTACAGCCACCACTGGAGGGCCTCGGCCGGCGGCCCGCGCTCCGACGGCGCCCCTGAGCCTGGCGCCGCGCTCCCCGGGGCCCCACTGGCCCTCACCGCGCCTTCGGCCCCCGCCTCCCCCTCGAGGGAGGCTCCGGTGGGGGGCCGTCGAAAGCCACCCTGCGCCTTCCCCGAGTGGAGGCTGCTTGGACCGCTCCGAAGACCCACCATCCAGCTGCGTGCCAAGGTCTCCAGTTTGTCGCACAAGATCCGTTCTGGGAACGCGCAGCGCACAGAGGCCGAGTGCGCGCTGCGCTCGGAGGTGGCGGCTGTGTCCCTAGGTGTCCCCCACGACCTGGGGGAGGGCGTCACCTGCCAGGCCTACGACCTGACCGACTATAGCAACCTCCGGGAGACAGATATTTAAGGATCCCCTCCTCCCCAGCCTGGCCCGGGAGTGTGCTGTGGGACAGAGGAGAAGACGGGGGTGATGTCAGGACGTGGGCATTGTTCCAGCAGCCGTCAAGCACCAGGGGCCCAGGACACGGACACTGATCTGGGAGGCTGCTCTGGGGCGGGCCTGGGCCATTGAAAGGTGGAAACATAACGGCTCCCACCTGGACACAGCTGCCTGATCCTTTAGGCAGGAGGGCTCCATAGGCCCACTTGTTCCCAATCCCTGTTTGAGAAACACTGCCCCACTCACGAGCTGAACCCTGGGTAGACAGCCCCAAGTATGGTGGGCAACTGGGCCCTCCTCTTGCAGAGGAAAGGGCACAGAGGCCCCACCTGGCTGCCCCAATGCCTTCCCTAGGGAAAAAGCTATGGGGCCAGGGTTTCTCAATGAACACAGGTTCTCCTTACTGCCAACTGGAGGAACCCAGAGAACCCTTGTCACCACCCATAAGCTTTGGTGGCTGATTGGATGCGTCCTACGAATCTGTTGTATTTATCCCGGGCCCACTCCACCCTACTCAGGTTCCTCCTTACACACCCATCACCTGGTCCTGCCCCCCCATTACTTCCCCCCACCCCCAGGGCCTTACTGTTTACACTGTGTACATAGTTCCGTGTGCCTGTGTCCACCACTTCTCCCTGGAATCCAGAACCGTCAAATGAGAGCGCTTTGTCATTTTGAGACATATTTATTGGGAAAAGTACTTCTATTTTGTCCAAACTGTGCAAACTGTCCCTCTTTAGTTTATAACCCATAAAAAACTATTTTTTTTCTAAAATACTTCAAGTACTAGAGGCCCACCACAGGATAGTATGGGTCCGCATTCACCTTTCTCCTTTCCACTTCACTGTCTCTTTAACTGAGGGCAGCTGTCCTTTAGGACTTCCAGCATGACCAAAGGACTTGGGGGTGGGAGGGTGGTTATTGGCTTTTAAAATGCACATGATTCGTCTTGGGACTTGGGGGTGGGAGGGTGGTTATTGGCTTTTAAAATGCACATGATTCGTCTTGGGAATCAAATAGTAATCCTAAGCACAAATTTTTGCTTTGCCAGTCTCCCCAGGTAGATCTGTGATGCTCTGAGGGCCTCAGTGAGGAAGGTGGCCTTCAGTTAAATGAGTGAATCATTACATGAAAAAATTTAGACGCCCAAGTAGAACTGTGCATAGTGGGTGAGAGAACCCCTACCTGGAACCATGCTTGTTAGCTTTGAGTAAAATGTCCAACACTTAGGATATTCCCCAGGATTGCTGGCAGGGCTATCCTCAGCTGGATTTCAACCACATACTTGCAGCCAGCCTGGGAGTGATGACTTTGCTGGCCCAGTGGACCCTTTGAAGGAGAGCTGATCAAACAGTATTGTGGGGGTCTGGGATGGGGGCATTGTGAGACTGGAAGAGCCAGCTACTGGGGTCAACACAGACCAAAAGTCTAAGCCAAGTTTCCATTTGGTACTAGGTATAGGGTTATAGTCTGTTTGAAAGATCATTACAATTTCAGATCCCTTGCTCCAGTTTTACAAGAATAAAAAAAGGCAGCTAAGCTCAGAACACATGAACTTGGTTTAGGGAGGGTCTCTGAGTACAGTGAACATTGGCTCCCACCTGCCAGAGCAGTTGAGCCCACAGGAAAACAGTGGGACAAGAGAGCAGGGTGGGTAGGGAGCCTTCCTTGGGACTTTAGGGGTGCCTCCCTGCCCTGATAGTGGTGGCAAGGCAGGCGGGACGGGCAGCTTGCCTAGAACTTCCTCTAGGCACAATGGTCAACCAACAAAACATGCGTGATATTCAAGCCTCAGCCATTCTCCGGCAAACAAGGGCCCTCCACAGCTTCCTCCTGCACCCACCACGCCAGGAGCTCAGTCTTCCGGGCTGCAGAGACCCAGAGAGGCCATGCCACAATGGGGATCACCAGGGACCTGGTTCTAACCATCAATAAAGCATTGAGCTACTGACCTTGGTCTCAGGACATGGGAAATGGTTCTCAGGCCAAGAGAACGATCAGCAATAGCAGCAGCCATTCTGGGGGATGGAGTCTCTTATAAGTGATTTGGGGAAGAAGTGTGGCCATGGCACCATTTCCTGGGTCCTCGGGTGCCCCGGCACCCTACCCCCACCTGGCCCAGGTATATCATTAGAGACTGTCCCCAAGGATCATGTGAAAAATGGGGCCATTTTTCCAGGAGACCTTCCCCTGCCTTTTTTCTTTTTTTTTTTTTTTTTCAATTTCAACAGAGTTTATTCTAATTCAAACTGTAGAGGAAAGAAGGCAGATTAGAACAGGGTGTTCATGGTGAGACCCATGTGCACTGTATGGAATCCAAGTGTAGCAAGTATGGAGTCTCACACTCCTTTATACAACCTCTGGACAAACTGCCACCTCAGTTCCATGAAGGGGAAGCAGCGGGGCATGCAGGCATGTTGTGTTCTGCAGTTTGTGGATTTACACAGTTTGGGAGACCTTTTCAAATGTCAAGATGACTGAAGCATGGGGAAGACTCAGCCCCCATCAAAACCAGAGATGTTGTTCCTCCCACAATCATCAGAGATGGAGTGAGACCTGAGGGGATTTGTAAGGGAAGAGGGGACCATCCTAGGGGATGTGTCAGGGACAACAATGAGCCTTCAAAGACACTGGCATATACCAGTCCCTTCCGGCCCATCCCCAGAAAGCCTCATTCCTGCACCTCCCCCACCCTGGCTCTAGTCCATGCTCCCTCTCCTGCTGGGCTCTTGTCACCTATCTTGCCTTGCTTCCCACACTCTTTCCAGGACCCAACATCCCCCAGGGCCACTTTTACAAGTCACCTGGGACTTTTCATTCCCCCAATGTCCTCCCCCGTGTCTGCTGCAGTCCACACTGGTGGCCGCCCTCTGCTTCCTGAACCTTCCTCTCGGCCTGAGCCACTCCCCGGGGATTGTTTGTGGTCCCCTGACCACACTCTGCCCTTGGCAGGCGTCTCTCTCTGGCCTTCAGTGTCCCCCAGGGTTTATTCTTCTCTCAACTCGACACACAGTCTCATGCACTCCACATCATCTCAATGACCACTTGCACATAAATAGCTCCACGGGTCCACCTCTAGCCCCAGATGTGTGTATTCTGCCTCCCCCCACAGATGGCCTACACACACCCCAAATAGAAGTCCACTCACCTCCTGCAAAGACGTCTCCGATTCTCCACTCAGGCATGACAAGGCCACTGGTGCTCCCAGAGGCCCCGAGCCCAGTCTTCCTCTTTCCACTCTCCATCATATTCCCAAGACCTCCTTCCCAGGTCCCCTACACAGCTCAGCCCTGAGCATCTCTTGACCGTCTGGTTGTCTACACCAAGATCCTTCTGGATCAGAATCCTCTGAGAGAGCCCAGCTCTACACAGAAGAAGGCTCTTGTCCCCAGGCATGAGTGTTCGCTAAATAGGCCCACACTGCCCTGTTACCCACCTGGTGACTGTCCTACCATCCTCAAGGGCCTAGAGCCTGTGTCCTCCCCCAGCCAAGGAGAAGCCTTGGACTTCTGCTTCAAGTGCCCTCCACCCACCAACCCTCCCAGCTGGAACCCCACCCCTGCAGGCCCCTCCCGGCCTCCCCCTTGGTCCCTCCTGCTCCAGGTGCTGACAGGTCCTGGGGAAAGTTTGGGACCTCAGTTATCCTCCTCTCAGTGACCTGTCTGAGCTCTGGTTCCTCAGTGCCCTCCTGACCCTGTTTCTATTTCCATCCTGCCACACCCCCAGGGGGTTTCATGCTCACCATCCACTCTCCAGCCACTGGGAAAGAATTTCCTTTTTCTTTTTTTTTCTTCTTGTGGTTCCAGCAAAGCACAAAACCAGATGCTTGTAAAGACTAAACTGGTCCCGCAGCCTCTGCCAGGAGTAGTCTCCGGGGAGCTCAGTGGGCCCAGGTGCTGCTAGGGGTGCAGCTTTGGGGAAGAAGGCTGCTCTGGGCTCTCCTGCAGGTCTAGAAGCGCAGCACCCCCACCCCAGAGGACATCCCCCCACCCCTTGGCAGGTGCAGGGAAACTAAAAGAATGTCGAACATTCTCAAATCGCTCTGGTTTGGGGAAGAGCAAAGTGGGAATGGTAGGGTGCATTTGAATTCAAGAAGAAATCTGGGAACTTGGGCCATGACAGGTTTCAGAACCAGGAGCCAGAGGGAGGGACGTGGACTTGTTGGAGGCAGCACCAGAGGGCTCACGCGACATTGGTGGGCACGCCTGCCAGGGCTTCACCGCTCACCTGATTCCATCATACTGTGTGTTCCCTCTTTCTGTCCTGCCAGAAGGAGTCTCAGAGACCCAGATTTGTCCCCCTCATCCTCTAAGCCAGGCCACCACAGTCATGGGTCACTGGCCAGCCTGCAGACTGGCTACTTTGGGGTCAACTCTAACCAGCCAGGCAGGCAGTTGGGAGCAGGATGAGTCATGTGGTACAAAACCCGACTGTGCGGGGAGGAGTTCTTGTGGGGGACAGGCTGGCAGATAATGACGGACAGCTCTAGCACCCGGGCCACTAAGAGCGCAGCTGTGAGTAATAAGGAAGCTGATCAATAGCTGCTTCAAGGGCCAAGATGGTTCTTGCATGACAAGTTACAAGGTAGGTGGTTGCTGGCGTGCCAGTCACAAGCCCAAGCTCTATTTCTGCTTCATAGCCTTTGCTGTATTGGCTTCGATCCTCTTTCTTGCCTCCTCATGACCCATGGATCCATAATTCACATACTTCTTCAAGGCAGAAAAGGAAGAAGAAGGCTCTGGACTGTAAAATCTGCCTTTCTTTTTAATCAAGTTAATAAAAACTTGCCAGAACCACCCCTCCACACACCTCCACTTAGGTCTTATAGGCCAGAACTCTGTCCCAGGACCACCCCACAAAGGTACAGCAGGAGACAGGATGGAGTGGCTGGTTTCCAGCGGAGGCCTGCAGAGTGGGCCCCATTCAGCTCACCTGCTGATTCTGTACAACCCACAAACTCAGAATGGGAGCCCCATTTTTAAATAATTGGGGGAACATGTCAAAATAATATTTCAAGACAGCTGAAGATGATGTGAAAGTTACCTCTTGGTCCACAGAGCTCACATTTGACTATCTTGCCCTTTGCAGAAAAACGGGTTAAACATTGCTGTAGGGCAATAAGGGACGCTGCCTCCCATTGGGACACTGCTGTCCAGGACAAAATCAGGATTTGGGCCGCAGAAAGCAGCAGCAAATGTCTGTTACATAGGACAGACCCCACACAGCAAGCCTAGGTCTGACAATCTAATCTGTAATCAGCGTAAGCCAAGAGCTCCCCGTCTCACCAGGAACCTGACATAAGGACATTGTAGCCTCTCAGATGCATCCTTTGATGGAAGAGAAGCTGCCAGCGCCACTGAGTTTTAGAACCAGGTTCTTCCTCATCACCTGAGGACTGGGCAGGTGGGAGTGGGTGGCAGACGATTGTCCTCAGTCTGGTAGAACAGAACTGGCTTCTGTCTCCTCTAGCCCCTGAGCCAAGTCAAACCATGGAAGACATCCTCCAGGAGCCTGACTCTCTTGGCCCCTTTGCCTGGACTGAGCCACCCTTGAATCTGGGTGACTTCCCAGCCTGTGAGCCCTTGCTCGGTCTATCACTGTGTGGGTTTCTTACTATTCTTGACTGTCACGACAACTACATGGCTCACACGTGGCTTCTCTCTGCACGTCTGTGTCCCCATCTCCTCCTCTTCTAAGGGTACCATATTGGACTAGGCCTCACCCAACTGACCTCATATTAACTTAATTACCTCTAGAAAGACCCTTAGTCCAATTACGGTTACATTCTGAGGTACTGGGGGTAAAGATTTCAACATATGAACTACAGAGGGGCTCAGTTCTGCCCCTAAGAACCTCTTTAGTGAGAGAGGCTCTAAGGTCTCATGGCAAAGCATGAGGTCACAGGGAGGAGTAAAGAACTGAGGTCACCTCTCCCATCACCTACCACAACCACCCAGCTCTGGCCCTGAGCTAAAGCAAGCACCGGTACAGACTGAGCCACCCACCCCTGCCGTCTGGAACAAGGACCTCACCCTGCCAACCCTTAGGTTTCCTCATCAGTCACCCAGCATACACCTTTTGGGGGGAGTTTGGTTTGGTTTGGGGGGTTTCTTTTAGAATCAAATAAGGTCCTATTTTACATGTGCTGTGTGGGGTAGAGTGGGCTATAAAGATACTAAGAGACTGTGGTTCCCTACACTGACGTGAAGGCAAGTGGCAGATAGTCTCAAACATGAACGAACGCTTTTTGCAAAGACTGTCTGACGAAGCCTAGAGCATATAAATACAATGAAAAAGAAAATACCCGAAACAAAAAGGAGATGCAACTAAAGTCACACAAGAGAATACCATGAACAATTTTAAACCAGTAAATGCTTAAACCAATGTGAAAAGACAAATTTTCTAAGAAAGTAAGTTGCCAAGCTGCACCTCCTCCAAAAAAGTAGAAAACTGTAATAGAAAGTTAACCATAAAGGAAATGAAGGCAATAGTCAAAGATCCACTTCCAAAATAACAGTGCACTAATCCCCACCAGTTTTACAAATAAGTTACTTACATCTTCAGAAAACAGATTAACACTTTACACATACTTTCTCAATGTATAGGCAAAAAGATATGAAGTTACCCAAATCATTTAAAAATCCAAAGGGGGTGGGGTGGAAAATCCTGAAAAGTTCAAAGGAAAAAAATCTTAGATTGCTTGGGAACATAGATGCAAAAACCTAAATAAATATTTGCAAATGAAATCCAGCAATGTGTTAAAATAATAATATAACCAGGATGGAAGATAATATTATTGACAAGAATTCACTGCACCCACCTGTGGGGCACCTTTCTCGGGAGGATTATATACCTTTTTTTACTGTCATCAAGCTTAGTCACTGACTCACTTTGACCAATGAACAGAAATGATATATACCACTTCTGAGAAGAAACATGGAGATGTTCCAGTATCTCTCTTTACCATCTACCATGAGATGTTCCATCTACATGAGTCCTTAATTAAGAAGACAGGAAACCAATCTTTAGTGCTCAGCTGACATCAGCAAGAAATAAACTTCTGATGTAATTCACTAAGAGTCGAGGATTGCTACCAGAGCGGAACTTAGCCTAAGCTGACTATTGCAATAAGGTCACGACAGTCCCCAAAATACAAGGAAAACAGAAGACATTTTTTCAAAGTAGTTAACACATTAACAGATAAAATGAGGAAACCCCTATAATAATCTCAATGGAGGCAGAAAAATCACTTGACAAAATTTCATATTCCTTCATAATAAAATACTGAGAAGCTAGACATAGGATGAAATTAATTTAACCTGATCATAAAAGACCTAGAACCCAGAACCCACCAACTAGAATTCTTATTAGAAACTAGTATTTGGGAACAAGGTTGTGATCTCCAAGCCACTCTTTTCTTTTTATTTAAGAAAAAATGCAGGCAGGAATGAAGGATGAAGTTACAAGTAGGCAGGCAGGAAGAGAGAGAAGGAAGAAGCATTTTGTTTTTATTTTTTATATGGTGCACACTGGTTGTTTCCCTACCCGCGGACCCAGACTTGAACCCAGGGGTATGTGGCCTGTGCTCCTTCAGAGGCGATCCACCCAACCACTACTCCACTAGGGCGTGCCCCAAATCACTCTTTTTCTCAACATTGGCCAATAGCTATACTTAATGTTATAAGAATGGGGAAAAAGCAACACCAGGCATATTGACAGTAAAGAAACATGACTATCAAAAAGCACAGGTTAATAGGATCATCTGCCTATATAAACTAAGAACTAACTGTAAATAATCCAAACTAATAAAAAGTTTGCAGCTTAGCTAAGTGTAAATATTCAAAAACTAAGAGTCTGGCATACCCTAGTATTCTAGCAGGTAAGTCTACCACCTCCCGCAGGCACAGCCCACATACATCCCAAGGATCCTGGTTTCACCACTCAGTGTGGAAGGAAAGGGGGCGACAGCCTAGATGAACAACTAAATAAAATAGATAAAACTGCTTCTTCCTTTTCTCTCTTCCTGACTAACTGCCTACTCACCTTCATTCCTGCCTGAATTTTTACTTAAAAAAAAAAACTAAACTAACAGTCTTCCTATTCTCCAGCAATAATCATTTGGTGATATTTCAAATCAGTGGGAAAATACTTAAACGGCCAATAAATAATGCTTCAGTAACCAGGCAACAATGAGAAATAAGCCTAAACCTGGATCCCTGCTTCATAGCACAAGTCCACTAAATGTATAAACTAAATTAAGAAATATTTTAGGAGTAATCAAAAAACATAAATATTATCTTTATTACTTAGAATGGAAATGCATGCTCTTCACGTGGTGATTTGGTGGAGGGCAGAGTGTGTTGACATATATCTAAGAAATGGGAAACCTATACATAGGAAATTATTTTAATGTGCAGAATAATTACTACAATAAAAAATAAATTTAAAAAAAGAAATGCATGTTCTTAAACAGATTACAAAAGCAAATCATCTAAGAAAAGATTTTGTTCATTTCTGAACTTAAAACTTTTATTTATAAGTCAAAAGACCTATAAATAAAGCAACTGATTGGGAGAAAACATTCATATCACAGGTGAAAAGACTATATCCTTAATGTATTTTTGAAAACTCCTAAAAATCACTAAGAAAAATATAAACAATGCAGAAAGAGGTGATAAGGGAGAGAACAGAGAATCTCCAGGGGAAAAGAAATCCAAATGGCTAATAATCATACCAAAAAGTCACTGGTAGGTAAATGCAAATTTAAACAAAAATGAAACACTCTGCTTCACCTACCTCAGGATAAAAAAAATTTTATGAGTGATGGCAACATGGATACAAATGCTCTCACACCCTGTTGGTGGGAGTATACATTGACAAATCTCTTTTCAGGATAATTTGACGGTGTTTTCCAAAACTGAAAATAATTGTAATTATGCCCCCTGATCCAGGGACTGTCACATATGAGCACACACATGCACTATCTGGTGTTTGCAGAATTATTTACAGCAATGAACAATTAGAAACAACAAAACTCCATCCTCAGCAAAGTGGATACTCACATGAAGTATGGTCATTTAATAAATGCTATCCATCAGTTAGTAGGCACACATGAGATTCATAATGTAAACAGAGAGTTTTCCTCTTGTGTGAACAAAGAAATCACATTGAAGGAGAATATCTACAGAGCCATTCCATCTATTTCAAAGTACAAGAACACACAAAATCATACATAACATTGTGCATGTGGAAATAGTTTTTTAATAATTGAAAATACAAATACCAAAGTCATAAAGAGGAAGAGGGGAGATCTGAAATAAGGAAGATTGTTTCAGGAAACTCTAGTTTTATCTGTAAAGCTCTTTTTTGTTAGTTTTATTTTTAGGAAAGTGTTTTCAGAACACCTTGTGTCACTAGAAATTAATTTTTTTAAAAAACTTAGAATTTCCCAACAATTATACTATTCTTTATCTATTTAATAAACATTTCTGCACCTCCATTGTATGTCTGGACACTATGGGGAAATACAAAGATACCATCACTGTGAGCCCCCTACATGCGTGGCCACATTATTGGCCACATTATTATTAGCAAATAAGTATTATTAGCAAAATATGATGAAGGCATTAAGAAAAAGCAACTTGAAATGCTTTGGGAATTCAGAGGACCAGAAATTACTTCTGGCTGGAATGGGGAGTAGAACCTAAGACAGTGAGATCATAAGAACACTTAAATTTCTGCACAAGTTACGTAGAAACTCTAAAGGAAGGGAATATAAAACATGAAGAATCTGATCATTTTTGAGCAATATATTTTAACCCACCTAATTGCAATAATTAATACATGTTAAACGACAGTTCACCCAATATCTGCCAAGTGATTTTTATAAGAAATAACAGTGGTAATAAAGATGGCAAGTCACTCGTTATGTTGTAGTTTAATATGGAAAATACATCAAGATATGTGAGAAGCAACATCTGACGACCTAGTCACAGGCAAGCAAACTTAAGTGAGAATTTCATCTACACCTTCCTGTCACTACTGAGAGTTAGGAAAAAGAAAAAGACTATTCTGGCAAAATGTAGCCAGGCGTAAGAGCTTATTAGTCCAATTAGCAGTGTGCTTCCACTTGAAATGAAATTGAATTTCCCTTAAGCCCTAAACTGCCCTCTAAAGAAGCCTATTGATACAACAAGCCTGGCAGACCTGAAAAGATAAATAAGCAAATACACAGCTGTGGTTGGCCACGCAAGGGCATTCTCTCAGTTGATAGCACTCGACAGAAGCTCAGCAAGGCTATAATACTCAGCAACATGAACCCACGGGATCTGATCATATTCTGCAGCAGAACACACATCCTTTGCATACACCATAGATTATAAACAAGATAAACCATATCCTATCCATAAAACAAATCTCAACAAATGTAAAAGAATAAGAAGCACCCTGGTGGATCAGTGGTCAGGACAGTCACTTTCTGTGGAGTAAAATCCACATCTGTCCCATAGATCCGGGTTCCCATGCAGGCCTGGGGGGTTGGGGAAGGCAACCAAGATGAACAACTAAATAAAGTAAATTTAAAAATAAATAAATAAAAGAATGAAATCATAAAGTCCAGCTTCACTTGGAAAACAGAATAAGCTCATAGTCCTTGTTTATTTGTTTATTTATTGAAGCACAATTAAATTTTTTTTAGCAGGGAGTTTGCCACATAGCCTTTTTTAAATTTTTTTAATTCCGAAAAACTCAGCGCATCCTGGCCACGTGTTCTCGTGCAGCGACAGCCATAGCCCCAATGGGCAGCAGATGGCGCCAGAGAGCCTTGTTCCGTCCTCATGTCCTGAGACCCTGAAGGCTTCAGCCTGGCCACTGCTCCCCACCCACCTCTCCCAGCCCGGGTGAGAAGGGGAACAGCTCGGCCCTGCCCGTGTCTCTGGCAGCCTGAAGAGCCCCAAAAACTACTGTGAGGGCACAGAAAGAGCAAGGAGCAAAATACCAATATGATGCTTGACAGAGCAAGGGATGCAGGGCCAGGAGCTCCTGTGGGTGATGAGTGTGTTGAGACAGGGTGAGAAGGGTGGAGTAGAGGGGGGGGGGGGTGCAAGGGCCCTGGGTTGGGACGGGAGGTGCACACCTGTAGGGTCACACACTTCCACATGTCGGGGAGGGAGGGCAGGCATGACGACTAGCTGTTCATTGATTTGATGAGGAATTTGCTTCCGTGGATTCTGCTTTGTCTATGAAGCAGGACAGCATGTTGCCTGTTGACTGTGATGAGGGGGCAGGTGGGGGTGTCAGAGGTAGAGGTTAAAGATCAACAAGGGAAACCCAGGAAGGCCGCTGGCCTGCAACGAGGGTGGGCCTTGGGGTTGGCACCATTCAGCTTGGCTTCTTCATTCACTGTTCATTCATTCTACAAATATTAATTGATAACCTATCACACTAAACACTACTTCGGACACTGTAAATTACATTCTAGTCGGGGTTGGGGGGAACTAACATAAATAAATACAAATGACATCAGGGAAAGAGAAGGGCTATAGGAAACAGGCACGGGGAGGCCTGGAGTCCTGGGCGCACCAAGAAATGGGGTGCTCCAGGGGTCTGCCTGGAGAATGCCAGCTGGGCAGAGCTGGACGGAGTGGGAAAGAGATGTGCAAATGTTTGGGGGCAAAAATGCCAAATAGAGGGTTCAGCTGGGGCCAAGGGACAGAGACAGAAGTGGAAGGTAGGGGAGAGATCACACCAGTAGTGGAAATCACCTTTTAGCCTCAGTGTGATGGGAGTCATTAGAAACCAGGGACACACATGACTGGGTGGTCTAGCGGTCTAGCACAGCCTGGGAACAGTTCACATACATCCCAACGTCCTAGGTTCAAGATCTGTATGACATCAGGCCTGGGTCCTGACCTTGAGCCAGGCACGGACAGATGACTGTGCCCCACACCTGCGAGGGGAAGGTGGCAGACAAGACAAAAGGAAGCAATGGTCTTTGCAAATCGAACTAACTGATCAGACCTGTTCCAATACCGAGTTCACCAGGGTAAAATACGCCTGCCATTTTGCACCCCGTCACAGAGATCGGGGTTGACACACTCCCGCACATCAGAGTTCAACTAACCCCCAGACCCCAGGCAGGTGAGCCCGGCTTTTGAAGCCAGCATCTCCTAAACAGTATGAGGTAGGGCTGTGGCCAACCCGTTTCTTCCTTACACCAACACGTACATACCACGAACTTCGAAGTCCACCTGCTCGCTGAGAGTGGATGTGCTAAGCAATCAACCTCAACTTTCTGCCATTCAAAGAAAACAAGAGGCTTCCTGGAATGTTCCGCTGTTCATCAGACAGGCAGCTCTCTGGAACTGAGCCAGCAGCCCCCACCTCACTCTTCACCTCAAGATGAGCTTGGACTCACCAGAGGAAGTACAGGGTGACTCCAGCCAAAAAGCTTCACCCCACCTTTGTGGGCAGGGCCGACACTCCCAGGATGCCAGCTAATCAACCGCTCACCTATCCTGTAGCTGCAGAGGCTCATAACCTGCCGAGGACCCCGGGACCCTTAGAAGAACATTCCTGAGGCTTCCCCAAAGCCACCGCTGAACACCTGGCCCATGAGTCTCCTGACCAACGGCACAAGAAACTTTGTACTGATGCCACATGGAATCCAGAGCCAGGAAGGGACTTTCCCCTCAGTGACCTTCTATGGGGAGCAGGGATTGTACAGGTGTTGGCAGGGATGTCAACCCCAGAGTCATATTAGCCACCCTCATAGACGCCTCTGGGTTTCAGTGCGTGGCAAGGCTGCTTCAGAAACTCAGTCACGGTAGGGAGTGCATCCTGTATCCTGGGACATCTACTCTCGCCCCGCTTCTGAATCACTCTTGCTCATCATTTATCTGCCTCAAATCGGGTTTTGAGCTGCAATTATAAATGGCACCTGCATTACCCAATTATTGGCCTGCAGGCAGCACCTGGGAAGACTGACTGCTTTGACAAACTCTCCAGGGCCACCAGCCTTCATGCACCTGTCCCCTCCCACACCTGTCCCCAATCATGTCCCTGTGGTTCCCCCCACCCCCCTCCAAGCTGTGTGTCCTTGCACCTCACACACGCCTTTCTTGGAACCTTCATTTCCCCGCCTCCTCACGTGGCTGCATATGCCCAGATGAAGGGGCGTAGGCCGAGGGTCTGGGAAGCAGTGACATCTATGTAAACACAAGTCCACTCCTTATCATTGGGCCCTTTAATTCCTCTCAGATGTGTTGTCTTGTGTGGAGGAAATTCTTGGGGCCAACACATCATCTGTTTGGGGTGGGTAGGTGGAGAGAAGGGCAACCTCAGACTTTCAAAAGCTCTTTTGAGTTATGTACACAGGAAAGTGTGTACCCAATGCATTTTTACCAACATGTATACCATGCCACCCCAGATTAAGATCAGGGTGTAGCCCCAGAGAGGAGCCTCATACTCCTCCCTGGGAAATCCCCATCTCCTCGAGTTCAGTACAGCTTTGTAGGTTCTCAGACTTCACATGAATCATGTTTCTCCATGGAGTTTGAACTCTCACTAGAAATCTGGAGTAAATAAAGTGATTAAAGTTATTTAAGGTTTTACATATGTGTGTGGATATAGTTGAGTGTAGGTGTGCATATATAAAGGCGTGAGGGTGTGTGTGGAGGGACTACATGCAGGTGTGTGTATGAGGGGGTGTGTGTGTGTGTGGAGGGCCTGCATGCAGGTGTGTGTACGGAAAGCCCCCAAACCACAATGGTTGGACTCGTGATGCCTCTGCTTTACTTGCTCTCATGGCTGCACACTGAGCAGAACCCCAGTCAGCAGTCTGACTCATGGTATTTTCAACTTCCTTTGGGTTTATCACGATGTAGCCCCATCATAAGTCCAGGAGGATTACAAATGTACATGTAAGTATGTTTGTACATCTTGGTATTTAGTGTGTGCTCACTCCACAATAAGAACAAGTCTAGCCCCCCAAAAAGCGGTGGCCCTTGGAACACAGCAAACGGGTGACACCTGGGTATATCCTCTGCCAAAAGATGGCCGGGCTCTCTTCCTCCCAGAAGTCAACAACACTATCCCAAGGACCAGACCCAGGACCCTGTGAGCAGGTAACATTGATTAATGATTAACATATCTGAGCTTGGCATGGAGTCACAACTGGTGTCCTCTCCATGGAATTTACTGTCACTCCAACTGGCCTTATCATTCAATCAGGCTCGACGTCCCACCAAGGCCACCAGCAGATGCAGGCCTCACCTCAAGACGCTGAGGTAGTGAGGCCAGTGATGAGGAAGCATGGATTCGTGGGCACAAGGGCAAACAACCACCAACAGATCGGGGTGAGGGGATACCCCTTCCAGTAAAGGCAGGCGCCTTCCCTTCTGGGGCACAACCAGGTCAGGGGTCCCCCAACACTCCTTCCCTCAAAGGGGCTCACACACACACACACACACACACACACACACACACACACACACAGTTGAAGAAACTGACAGAAACCAGGAAACCAAAGCAAGGGGTTGAGGAGCACAGGAAGGTCAAGTCTCTTTTATTATCCCAAAATGCAAAGTATTGAAGGCACTTACAATAACAAGGCCAGAGGGAAAGGGTTGGGGGGGGGGGGCCATGGGAAGGTCAGAGGTCAGAGCACAGAGGTAAATCAAGGGGCCCTAGCCTGGTCATGACCTGGCAGGGAGAAAAGGAAGAGCTACAGGGCCAGGTCTAAAATCAGTTAGAACGTCTAGTTCTACAAAAGATAAAATCCATTCTACAGAGGATTAGGAATTGAGGAGCATGAGGCAGCAGGGAGGCAGGGCTGGCAGTCACAAGTTAGTGTTTCTTTAAGGAACACGCTGGGCAGTGAGGGACCCTCAGGTCCCCTGCTGGAAGAGATCTCGATACATCTCTATGAGACGGGCAGCCTCGCGCTGGCCAGAGAGTAGAGCACCATGAGTGGTGGAGTAGTACTTGCGGTGGGTGGCCTCCCCCGAGAACAGCACCTGCATGGGCTAGGCAGGAGACAGGGAAGTGAGGGTGAAGGAACAGGAGGAGCCATGAGGCCACCTGTCTTTTCCAGAACCTCCCATCCATACAAGCCATAGAGGAATGAATAGGCATCTGAGATGCAGGTATTGCTGCTTCCAGAGGAGGAGGAACTACCCATCCTACTTGGTCCCCTGCTCCTGCTGATTCCCCAATATCCAGGCTTCAGTTTTTTCTGCTCTGAGGCCTTTCGGAGTCCTGGCTCCACAGTCTGAGAGACTCATTGGGCTTCTTACTAGTGAACTCAGGGCAAGTGGTTGAACCTAAACCTTGATTTTCTAATCTATAAAATGGGCTTACACCACCTACTTCCAAAGATGGTAGTAAGGATTAACTGAAATAATATAAAAAGCACTTAGAACCTGGAAGAACATAAGCACTCGATAAAGGTAGGCAGCAATTTAACAAACCTTTATGGAGCCCCTATTAGGGTCCAGGGACTGTTCTGGGCAGCTGGAAGATAAAACGTGACCGGGCTGCTGCTTTGAAGAGCTGCCATGCTGGTGGGGAAGCCAGACACGAAACCCAATTACTAAACGGCATCATAGGTGACGTGATGGGTGTTTGGGTGAGGCGCTGAGAACCCAGAAAAGCGGTCCTCTGTCTGGGGGGGGTTGGGGGGTGTCGCACAAAGCTTCCCAGAGGACAAAACCTCTGGACTGCTTCTCAGAAGATGCTAGATAAATGAACAGGCAAGGGGCATTTCAGGAAGAAGAAACAGGGCAGGCAAAACTGCACCAAATCAGGCCATGTTGAGGGGAGAGTGGGAATGTTGGTACCGTCAAGGATCTACCTCAAGGAAGGAGGCTCCCCAAGTGCTGGCCTTCCAAGCTTGAGTTCAGATTTTATTCCAGTGCACAAAGGCACCAGCTAGGGCTCTGGTGGAAAGCAGTTTTTAATTCTGCGTGTCTAGGATGGGCTGCGCCACTGCATTTCTAACACACTGCGGGATGATGCAGGGGCTGCTGGTCCCCGGACCGCTCACTCTAAGTCGCGAGGCTTTCACCCACCAACAAGGAGCCCACAGAGGTTATGCAGAACAGGGCGCATATTGTGACAGAGGGTAAGAGCCTCTCCCACACCCGTTCTCCTCCTCCTCAGTAACAAAGCCCTGGTTATTAACTGGCTCCATTGCCATCCAGAATTACATGAGAAACGCGCGGGCGCGCTAGCGGCTGGTGTGCCACGTGACTAAGCTCTGGCCAATCAGCTTCAAGAGTGCTGTTGCTTAGAGACATGGAGACCCTCCCCACAGGGGGTACCCCGCTCTTTGATCCTGTGAACCTAAGAGGCAGGTGTGAGTTTGCAGTCTGTGAAGCCCTCTTGAACCACAAAGGGCCTTGATGATGGAAGACAGACGATGTTTCCTTTGGGGTTTTGGTCTGTGGGTCTAGTCCTGACGGAGGCAGGTGAGGAAAGGTTTGCTTTGCAGGAGGATGGGAAGGAGCGAGGGCACTTTCCTCTCTTCCCTGAGCACGAGGACAGGCACAGTGCACACTGGTTGACTGAAACCTTCAGTTACACCAAAGAAATATCTCAAATATAATTCTGCTGGAGTTTTAACATGTATTACACGTGAATGCTTGGCAGGGGAAACTCAAAACCCACTTTATGGGAGCAGAAGTATATCATAATATTTCTTTCAGGTTTATTACTTTCTCTCCTAGTTCATGGTTGATAAAATTTGCGGAAGGTCATTATTCTCAATTTTATTTTCTACACCATTGGGAAATTTCCTCTCATTGAGTTAGTACTACCCTATAGAACTTAACATGATGATGGAAGCATTCTTGACTTACACAATCTAATATGGCGGCCACTAGCCACCTGTGGCCATGGAATTCGAAATGTGGCTTGTGCAACTGCGGAACTAAGTGTTTACTTAAGTTGACAAGACATGCAGCTACAGGTACCATACTGAATAGCACAACACTAAATGACTCCATTTTTATAAGCTCCAGAAAGCATTTAACATCTCAATCTGATTTGATCTTTTCTTCCAGATGTCAAGTGCACATTTTCTTATTTTCTCTTTCATCGAGGGACTGTTATTTTCCATCCCTGTCTCACCTCAGCACTCCTTAGTGAACATTACCCTCCCCACCCAGACCAAACACACAAACAGCACACGCACCGCCCTCTCACACCCCTCTGCACCCCGCACAGGCTCACAGACGTTCACACAGGCACACATGCCCACACTCACTGCTGTCTTGGAGCTCTCTGTGTAGGGCAGGGACTTGGCCAGCCTCTCCACGTCGGCCCCACTCGAGCCCACCTGTGTGTACGAATAGGAGCCTCGGAAGTAGGGGTTGCTGCCCCAGGACGAGCGCAGGATTCGCCGAGGCTTTGGAATGTTTGGGTTCCCTGTTGGAAAGTCAGAAGAGCCAAGAGGAGGGAGGGTAAGAACTGGCCGTGCACAACGAGACAACCCTTAAACAGACCTCTCCCACTCCGCCTCCACAGGAAGGCTCGGCAGCTTTGGGGAAGGGGAGGGAGGGAGCCTGCAGTTCAAGCTGTGTACTCCTCAACGCTTCTTTGGGACCCCTCATCAAAGCACCTTATCTCTCTGAGCCTTCATTTTCCTATCTGACAAAACACTCCAGATGATCATGTTCCCACTTCCCAGCCAGGGATCCTGCTGAGGCTGCCCTGGATTCGTGGATGAAAGGCGTTGGACTAGAAGAATCAGAAAGGCCCTATAGGCGGCAGATGGGCAGTCAGAGGGTTTATGGCGACACTGCATTGTTCATGATTCAGGACCTATGCAGAAGAAACGGCATCTATGGTTCTCAGTATTTCAGGCTCCCAACAGGAAGAGGGCCCGCAATTTCAGAGCCCAAGGCTGAGAGGAGGGAGTCCCGTGGCGGCTCTCCCAGGGGCACCCACCCCAACTTCTCAGAGCTACCACTAGGGTTCTGGAGACAGCAGAGGCGGAGGAGGGAGAGGGGCGGGCGAATGTGCAGGGACACACCTGTGAACTGACGCAACATCTCCGTGCAGATCTCGGCCACCGCCTCGTCATCACACCTCTCCATGACGAGGGCCTCCTCCCCGCAGATCCAGCCGCTCAGCACGTGGCCGTAGCGCTCCGGAGGGTAAAGGACATCGAAGCCGCAGATCTTGCGGTACCAAAGCTCGGGCGGGTAGGTGAGAGTGCGGCTCTCCGCCTCGTCCTCCCACACGAACTGTAGGCTGTTACACTCGGGGCCCCAGAAGGGCTCCTCGAATTCAAGAAAGATCTTGTCGGTGGTGCCGATGCCCAGGCGGTGAATGGCAGCCACCTTCTCGGTGGGCAGGCCTGGCCGGAAGAGGCTGGCGTGCTGCCTCTTGAGCACGCCCAGCGACACAGTCACAATGACGTGGTCGGCCGGGATCACCTCGCAGTCCTCGCACTCCACCACCACGGGCCACTGCTCGTCCTCGTCCCGCCCACGCCCCTGGGGCTCCTCTCTGCCCTGGCCACCCACACCGGCGTCCTGATTATGGTCACGCGGGGTCCGAGGCTCGATCTCAGGACCCCGGGGGCGGGCCGAGGCCTGGTCCCAGTGAATGCATCGCACAGGCTTCCCCAGCTGGATGACGTGGGCCGGGATGCCCTCGGCCAGCAGCTCCACGACTCGCATGAAGCCAGAGGGGATGATGTGGTGGGCACCGGGGATCTCCGTCCACTCCCCAAAGGCGCTCAGGGACACCTCGTCCATGCTGTGCGAGCTACTCTCACAGCTCTCCACCTGTGGGAAGAGCCAGGGAGTGACCGCCAGGTAGGGCAGGGATCAGAGTAGGACCTCAAGGCAATGCTGCCCCCCAGAGGCCCCATTTCTCCAGAACCCACCCTTCTTTGTTCCTGCACCCATACTGCACAAAGCTCCCTGGAGACTAACGCACCTTCAGGTACTGCTGGATCATGGCGAGCTTCAGGCGCTTGGTGGCCTCCGGTTCGTCAGGGTCATCCCTGATGCGTCTGCGCACCTCCTCCCGGGTGAACACACCCACGCTGTTTTGACTCTCAGCATTGACTGGTTTACCATGCCGGAAGAACTCCTGGGTCAAGTTATAGACCTGCCAGAGAGACCCCAAAGACTGAAAACACTCCCTCATATTACCTCCATTTCAGATCCAAGAGCCCCAGCTCCAAAGTCACCACTTCCCAGGTGTCCCCAGATGTGCTAAGCCATGGCCCTTCGCCCTTGGTGAGTCAATGGGGTACCCGGTGCTGTACTGAGGTTGTACCAGCTGGGTCAAAGTTCAAGTCCTGGATGACATGGGCTGGGATGCCCTTGGCCAGGAGCTCCATAATTCACATGAAGCCAGAGGGGATGATGTGGTGGGCGCCGGGGATCTCCATTCACTGCCCAAAGGCGCTCAGGGACACCTCGAGCTACTCTCACAGCTCTCCACCTCTGTGAGAGAGGTGGCCAGGTCCCAGGGGCTCTCTTGCTGGGCCCTTGCTTAGAATAAGGTGAAACACTTGGGTCCTGTATCATTGGTGGGAAAGAGCCACCACCTCGTGGGCCCTGATGGCCGAGTGTTCCACCCGCTGCAGAACCCAGATCTGCGCACAGTTCCTTTTTCTAGAACCAAATGTGCAAACTCTTTCTCTGCTGCTCCTGCCCAAGTGTGTCTGCTTCATTCTCTCCCATCAGGGCAGTCTGGAGTGGGGCGCTGGCCTGTGTCCGGAGGAAGAGGAAGCAAAAGGGATCCTAAGATCTGACCTCCCAGGCCCTCCCTGACTCAATCAAGTTCAACAAAGTATCCCCTTTACCGCAGGTGTCAACACACATAAGGAAAATGGTCGTGCCGGGGCAGGGCATGTGGAGGACGAGGCTCCCACGTGCCAAGGAATGGGAATACATTTCGCCAGCATGTTCTGGCAAGAACTCTAACAGCCCACATCTCATCGACAGACAGCAACAAAGGTCCCTCGGAGCAGGATTCTACTGTTCCTCTGCTGGCTTCATATATCACCCACACCAAACACTGGGCAGGTCTCCCGGAGAAAGTAAGCTGCCCCTGGGTCAGGCAGGGATCCCCAAAGGGCAAGGTCTGAGCCCCAACATACACTCAACAAGCTTGTACTGGGCTCTGTGCCAGACACAGGTTGTAACAGTGAGGCAGACGCAGCCCGAACCCCTGCCCTCCCTAAGCTGGGGAGACATCGTAACTGGGTGATTCCTGCGTGATGTGCTGTAACAAGAAGGAACCGAAGGCTTGTGAGATCCACCCAGACAACCTTGACAGTCAGAAGATAGTCAGGCTAGCAGCAGGAGGGAAAAGAAAACTGTCCTGAGCAGGAGCAGCTCAAAGACAAGGGAAAGGGAGAGCGAGGACATCGGTTGCTGAAGCAGGCAGCATGGAGAGAGAAATTTCAAGACATGACTTTAGACAGGCAAGCAGGGGTCAGCACACCGAAGACTAATAAGAGTCATGTCAGGACTTGGACCTGACACTACAGAATAGTGACCACACACCCACTCGCCCTCCCAGAACAATGGCAAATGTGGCCTTAGAGTTGAGAAGGCGGACTGCCCAGGGTTGAACTTTGACCCTGTTGGGACAACCTCAGTGGAACACCAGGTACCCCACTGATATGTGCTCCTTCCTAAAGTGACATTTTATTTTGTCTGTCTGCACCATTCGAGGGAATGACGTCTGCCCTGCAGCCCTGTCCTGGGACAGGCCCTGGGGTGCAGAGGAGTGGAAGGAAGCCGGCCCTGCTCACCTCCCAGCAGTCTACTCAAGGGAAAGGCCACCACATGAAATAGAAACAGGAATTAAATATGTCGCTGACATATAAACTATAAAGAAGAAAATGAATTAAATTGCTCATTTTCCCTCCCCACAGTTGCAAGATGCTGGGCATTTGGTCTGAACTGGAGTCCTCAGCAAATTCCTTGCCTAGTATCACTGCCAAGGAATCCGGCTTTCAACTCGCCTCCTACTCCCTGGGTACTTTCCCTTGGGTTATAAGTAACGTGGAAGCCAGTTGGCCTTTGTTGTCCTTTGACCTATGTTGACTAGAGGCCAGAATGCCCAACTAAGGAGCCACAAATTTAACCCACATATGAGTCTTTGTGTCAGCCACTGACCAGGACAGACTTCATGGAACATGGGTTTGTCATATGGGTACAGTCTCTTGTCCTGGGATAAATGACATCCTCCCAACGCGACCCAAAGAAAATGGGCAGGCCTGTAACAACAAATAATACCCCAATTCTCATTAAGCACTTTTCATTCAATAGTCGTGACACTGTCAAGTAGGTATAACTATGCCTATTTTACAGATGAGGAAAGTGAGTCTCACAGCAGCTCACTAACTTACTCAAAATTATACAGCTAATGGTAGAACTAGTATTTAAGTCAAGGTCGTCTTGCTCTAGAGACTAAACTACGTGACACTGCTGCCCGCTCATTCGTCAACAAATAGAATTCATTCAAATGAGTAGTCCTTCAAAGTCATCACCTGTGGAGGGAGGCAGTATATTTATTATGAAGTCCCACTTAGGAAGGGCTTGACACGCCTAGAGCAGACCCTTTCGCAATGGCCTCCATCACTGGCTAAAGCCACACAAGGAAATCTGCCTTCTGACGTCATGATTTAAACTTCCTCCTTCTGTCCCAGGGTATCACTAGCTAGATTGATGACCCACCTTATCGATCCTATTTTCCATGACTCACACTCTAGACTTTCAAAAATCAAACCCACAAGCAGATGTTGATGATGATCTACTTTGAAAGACAGTTAAAAGAACAAGTAAGTCGTGGCTCCTGAAAGTCATTCTGAAGAGGCATCCATGCTGGCAGCACTGGAAATAACCTAAGAATCAGGGCATGTTCAACTCCCAGTAGGCCAGGAAGGTCTACTTTGAAGAATATTAGTTCTTACATGCTCGTTAATTCAGTCTCTCTCACTGAGGACACACAATACCATGGATTACACGCAACACATATTGCAGCACACGGAATGTGCCTGCCCTCAGTGAGCAGGGATTTTCCCAAAGCAAGGGTCAGCTCTCCTTTTCCATGCACAGAAGATGAAGAAAAGGTACCACAGGTGCTTATTGGCCCATTTATTGACTTGAAGTGAAAGGTCGTTAAGCTATAAATGACAAGCGCTCCGAAGGCAGAGCCGACACATTACCTTGCTTGTTCAGTGCAGTTCACAGCAGCACTGAAAGACACTAAAAATAGTAGCATGTTTTTAAAAACCCGAATAAGATAGGGATGTGTGCCACTGTCATTGCTACACAACACTGTACTGATGACACCAGCCAGTGCAATAAGGCCATAAAACAGAAATGAATAGTTGTAGCCTGTGCTGTGTGACACAGCAGTTACTAGACACCTGTAGTACTTTTGCTTAAAATTAAATATTTAGCTACATCGCAAGTGCTCAAGAGCCACTAGTGACTACATGCTTGTAGTGCTGGTCTAAAGCATCTCCATTATCATGGAAAGTCTACTGGACCTTGCTCGCTCGGTCTCTCTCTCCTCTCTCTCTCTCTCTCTCTCTCTCTCTCTCTCTCTCTCTCTCTCTCTCTCTGTTTCACCCTCTCTCTCTGTCTCACTCTCTCGCTCTGTTTCACCCTCTCTCTCTCTCTCTCTCTCTCTCTGTTTCACCCTCTCTCTCTCAGTTTCACCCTCTCTCTCTCTCACTCTCTCTATATATATTCCAAAATATCATTGAATATTAGCATAATAATAGATACACATCAGAATTAAAATAATAATTTAACAAGGTAGCTAAAGTCAATATGTAAAAATACACTAAATTTCTATATAATAGGACCAATTACAAAATAAAGGCTTGTTTTGTCTACCATTCACAAGCATATCGAAAAACAGTAAGAGCAATCACTACCACCCAAGTGCATAGTAATAAAGCTAATAAAAGATTTATTTAAGGCCTTCATGGAGAAATATCTACTCACATGTATCAATAAATTCTTCCCTAGTACCTCTCCATGAATCTCTTCTTTCTATCCTAAAATTCCCCTATTCTTCTAAAGGCAGGGCCCAGAGAGCAGAAGACCCAGACAGATCACCGACACCCCTCACACTGCCCGAATGCTCCCTAGCCCTCCCGACCCTTGGCCCTACTGCCCTGCTAACACCTCACCTCGTTGTATAAATCGCTGAATTCCTCAACCACGTCCTTGGGGATCCTGCGGCCACGGTTGGTAAGGTAGCAGGCCACGCCATTCTTGGAGTAGAGGCTGATGCGGCCCACACTGCGTTCCCCATCAGTTGTCTCTTCCAAGAGACCATTGGCTTCTGCTAGATGATAGATGGGATTCCCATGGGAGCCATGGATCCAGGTGGCTCCCAGCTCAAAGGTGGCGTGTCCTGATGGTGACAACAAAAAACCCTTAGAGAAGCAAGGACTTCTTCAGAGAGGACTAGAACACTGCCCTCCTTCCTCCAAGAAGATCCTTCCCCACCCCATAACAGGAAAGGATGGACAACCAGGCGGTCTTCAGTGAAAAGTTCTAACTGGAAACCACATGAAACACAAACTGGATTCCACTTTATCACTGAGGCAATTGCCACCTGACTCTGCGATTTGCCCCAGAGTCACTTCACTGGATTACTTAGAAAGCTCACCTTTCCCATTCCAACTTTCACTACAATAACACCAGATTCTCTTTCCTCTGGTATCTATCTCCCAGGAAACATTCTGGGAGTATCTGAGGGTATAGCTATCCCAATGAGGCAAGTGAGACTATCTGATATTCTCAGGAAGAGGCCCTGCCCGCTAGACCTAAGATCCCCATCTGTCCTCCACCAGTTCCTCAACATCTCCTGTAGCCCTCGAATGTAAGCCCCTCTACCATACCCCTCCCAACTCATTCTTCAGAGCCCTAGCTTCCAGAGGCCTCAAGGTTTCCCCTCTCACCCTGTTAGAATGCGACCACCATGGAGAGAAACCCAAGTTTATCCTGATGGAGATGTGGTTCAGTCAACAGCCAATGCCAACCACCAGACACACAGGTTAGGCATCAGACAAACCAGCCCTAGTCAAGATACCAGATGACTATAGCTACATGGCGACTACTAAGCAAGACCAGCAAAAGAACCACCTAGCTGAGTTCTACCCAACTGTCTAATATATATAATGAAATGGTGTTGCTTTAACCCATTACATTTTGGGGTGATTTGTGACACAGGACTAGCTGTCTGATGCACCATAACAGACTCCAATATCACTCTTCACCTCTGGAACTGGGCATTCCTCTTTTTCATGCCAAAGTTTCACTGGAGTGCTTCTAATTCAATCACCAGTTACTCACATTAGTTCTCTACACATGTATTTGCCAAACACAGAGCGAAAGAAAGCATGATCGATCACAAACATGATCGATCTCACACCACAGTCAGTGAGAGAATGTCCTGGTGACTCTGGAAGACACGGCCAGAGTGAGAGGGTCTTCTTTGTCCAGGAAAAGTGGGTAGACCGGAGGGCACAAAGAGCAGAAACCCCAGCGCCCCGCCTCCAGTGGGGTCCTGGTGGTCACCGGGGGCATTTATCACTAATCCTCCTTTAGAGCACCTTAGGCTTGGACTCCCCAAAGTGTCTTGCCTGGTTTGAACTGCAGAGGATGCCCTGGAGATGGACCTGGAGGGACCCGCCCCAGAACATGGCAGGGTGCTCCAAGACACAAGGCCACTGGAAAATGATATTCAGCCTGGGTACCCTTCCCGGCTCCAGACCCTCAATAAAAGTGGGGATGAGGTTAGCGGCTCAGGAGCAGCAGCAAGGTCAGTGCCCCACCCCATCTCCCAGTCTCTGTTAGGAGGAGGGGCAGCCCAGAGCAGACTCCAGGCCCCACAGACCCACAGACCCGCCACCTGCGTCCGCCTTGCAACACTCCTGCACCCAGAGGACATGGGGCACCAACTCCACCGCTACCTCATGTCCTTAGAGCCCTCGACCGCCGCTCTGACCACTGAGATTCACAGCCACCGTCTCGTGCTGCTGCCTGGACTTTCAGCCCTGCGTGTCTGCACTGATAACACAGGTACACATGCCCTTCCCTGAACTGCTCCCCCTCTCCTAACCAGGTCTATCTTCATCTTCCTCACATACAT